>JAWNND010000154.1:0-2500 GCA_035043265.1 Drosophila testacea
GGTCACCCGTGGTACCAGAATTAAAGCCTCCGGTCAAGCTTCGTGCCACGAAGAACACTTCCAATTTAAACTCCAAAACAGTTACGGGTTGGTGGCCCAATGTAAAAAGCTGAGCATAGCTGTAAGGAATAGGAATGAAAAACTGATAAAATCAGTTTTCAGATGGCACAGTTGGTGGTATGCTCGTGGTCTTACCGTCTCCCACGTTAAGGAGCGAAGGTCCTATTCCTACCTCTTCCACAAAACGTGGCATTAGTATAATTGATGCGATCAAACCGTTCAAAGACGTAACTGGCCAGCATATGTAATCCCGAAGGATTTAGCTAAATGGGCAGAGAGCTGAGACCGCCTCGGTGATCCCAAAGAGCCCAGGGGTACCAGACGACGTCACTCTGGTCAAGACTCATGGCCGAAGGCTACTACCAGTAAAGTTCCATAAAACTTCGGGACTGGTGGCCCCATTGCGTCGAACGCAAAGCCAGCGATCCATACATACCATTTATCATTCTGATTCAAATCCCCACCATTCGTACCCGAAATCCAAACCGCCACATGCATTTTCCCCAAAACCAATCAATTCATATAAACTCCCAATCAAAAATACCACCCCATTCAACCGACTCATACATATTCCCTGATGAGTTAATACTCGCCGTCTGCGCAAAAGCAGTACGTGCGAACTCATTCACGAGTCTCCACCCTATCACTTGTGGAGAGAGCTTGACTGACGTCAAGCCCCGCCCCTAACCTGTCTCACACCAAACGCACTCAGACTCCGAGATGGTCTTCGTCCGACGGACACTCACAGAGAACGTGTTCCCATGTCTCCTCGCTCAAGCCACAGTGGCATTCCTGTGTGTCACTGAGACGCCTCTGATGCAAAAAGGCATTAAGAGACCCGTGACCAGTCAGCAGGAACCCGAGACTTAGGCTCAAACCCAAAGTCCGGTCGGCTACCAGCAACGCGTGACATCTACGAATGTATCGGTAAGTGTCCCGCCCATTGAGACTTGTGTCCCATCTGACCTGCCAGTCAGACACAACACACTCACTCAGCAGTTTCTTGCACTCACTAAGCCCTAAACTCTCCACATTCCTATCCGCTAACCATTCACCCTGCAGCAATGGTATCCGCCTCTTAACCTTAAAAGGAGCGGCCCGACGCCGAAACTTCCAGGTCAAGAGGTGGAACCCCGAGTAGAACCTGCATTGCCTCGGTAGAGACGGTGCGGCATTCCGGCATACACCCCATC
Source organism: Drosophila testacea (assembly GCA_035043265.1). Classification (NCBI taxonomy): domain Eukaryota; kingdom Metazoa; phylum Arthropoda; class Insecta; order Diptera; family Drosophilidae; genus Drosophila; species Drosophila testacea. The sequence continues at coordinate 1,254 of JAWNND010000154.1, forward strand.
GTTGTCACTCGCTGGCAAGCCAGCACTTTCTTTCTACCAACAACAGTCGTAACCGCATCACACCCCACAGACGATCCATACGTTGCGCATGCAACGAACAGACCGTTGTATATGGTGCGAACGGCACGCCTGCTGAGGCCCCACTCATTCCGCAAAATACGACGCACTTGTCCAACCACTCCAAGCAGCCGGCGTTTGAGACCGGTGAAATGAGGAGTGCCACACATCCTCTCACCAAAGGCCATGCCAAGGTATTTAACCTCAGTCACATACCTTAAGTTGACGCCATTCACGACCAATTGATGGATGTCGAACTGGCCGACACTCTGCCCTTGAGCAGCATTGTCGTCGTCTTGTCCACAGGGCCAAGCTAACGCCAACACTGTTGCCCCAATCGCATACGGTGCGCAAATGCGCCCCCGCAAGTGCCTCAATCTCAGCGCGCGACTGCCCCTCAACCATAAGTAATCAGGTCATCCGCATGCGCGCCGCACTTACAAACCTGTTACGAGTTGACGCACCAAAGTATCCATCATTAGGTTCCATATATATGGACCACAGATGGAACCCTGCGGACAGCCTCGAACCACAGCCCCTGTGACACTTTCATGCCGCCCTATAGCACACGCTCTTCTGCCTGATAAATAACTCTCCCAGAGAGATAATTCCCGACAGCCACACTCACTCAATTTCCTCAACACACTATCCCAGCTCGGGTTGTCAAACGCGCCCTGGAAATCAATGAAGATGCCCAAGACATAGTTTGACGTGCTGGTCGCCACACAATCTTTAACATACTTCCACGCATCTTCCGTACACTTTCCCTGTCTAAAACCATATTGTCTATCGGACATTTGCTGATCCACAATCTCCTGAAGCCTTTCTATCATTACTCTTATCCAATACTTTGCCAAGTACTGGAAGGAGACTGATGCCCACGAAAGGATCGAGGATTGCTCCTGATCCTATCAGGCGACTTCAACAGCACAATCACCTTCGCATTCTTCCATTCATAGGGGAAATATCCCTCATTCACACACCTTCCATACACCACATTCAATAGAGTCTGGAATTGACTTCCAGACACTCTTACACTAGTTTCCCCCGTCCGACCATCCGCACACAGGCGACTTTCTCGACTTTAACATCGAGAAATTTTTTTTTTTTTTTTCATTTTTTTTTTTTTTTTTTTTTTTTTTTTTCTGATCCGCCCTTGGGAAGAAACCATTCAAAAGCACATTCATGCT
>JAWNND010000154.1:5000-101663 GCA_035043265.1 Drosophila testacea
AAGTCGCGCTCGTATCATCCTTCGTATGATACCGCACCCTCCCTATCTCCCTTGACTTTTTTTTTTTTTTTTTTTTTTTTACTGGTCTTCTTCTTGCGTGGTGGCATAGCAACCACACAAAAACTTGCACGCACGTGCTAAGTTTTTTTTTTTTTTTTTTTTTTTTTTTTTTTTTTCTAATACACGCACACAACCGAATGACTGGACTTGTACACGTACACGTACGAAAGCAACGGCAATTCACGCACTAAGAAAAGCGATTAAGCAGGCGATGACAGCGCATTAACTGATAGCGCAATTGCTTTCAGTATACTCTTCCAGAACACGTCACACGCTGAAGGTCGAAACACAACTGTGGCTGACATTAGATACCAGGACATGAGTCATGGATATCCGGTTTATTCAAGTGGCATGTTCAATGAGGTCAAGTACTGTACTCTATTCGTGGGTCAACCTGTGTCTTTATTCAATGCATCAACAAGCGCCGTTATTTGACCTCCGCATTTGCTTCCATCTCATAACTTCCAATTCGAATGTACAATATCGGTTGTACACTCCCCCTTGGTGAGAGAACCGAAGCATCATTAGCTCCATTTGATGACTGCCAGCGCCACGTAACCCACAGCCCGCACGAACTCCCACTAGGGGGCCGACCTCATTGAGAGACCTTGGAGATTACTCTCAACCCGTGCTTCCGAAATTCAATTAACTAAATTAGTAATTAATCAAGGGCTCGGTATTCCCGCCCCGTTCAGCCCCGACAGGCTTGGACGCTGGGTGATCCTGGTGCACGTTGATGTAGTCGCCTTTTACGACAATAGCAGTTACGCACTGTGGTGGTATTCAGTGAGCATCTCTACCCACCCGCCGACCACACGGGGGTAGTAGAGAGGGACATGAAAGTCTATGTGTTTCACGTGAACTCCTGTATTGTTCACGGTGCATTCACTGGATTAATTAAAGCGTCAATCAGCGCCCTCATTGCGGTGATAGTGCCAGTGTCGTCTTCATTTTAGTCGTGACTTTTTTTTTTGTGAGGATCGAGGCCTACCTTAAACCTCTACTGACCTTTTTTTTTTTTTTTTTTTTTTTTTTTTCGCAGGAGATTGCGTCAGGCTGGCTACGTGTCGCGTTTTGGACGACCCGGCCACGGCGCACGTGCTGAAGGTTATGGGGCGGACAGGATAAAAGTGCATGGGCGCCTGGTCTTGTGGTACCGTTAAAGCATCCGGTCAAGCTGTTGCAGGTAACTTGACTGCTCAAACAGGTTACGGTTGGTGGTAATGTAAGCTGGGCATGGCTGGAGACGGAATTGGCCGGTAATCGGAGTTTCAGACCATTTCGTTGATGATATGTTGGTCATACCATCTCCTATTAAGGCGGTCATTACCTCTTCACAAAACATGACGTAGTATTGATGCTGATCGGTAGTTCAAAGTGAAGTAGCAACATACTTGTGTCCGAAGGGTTGGCTGATAGGCAGGCTTTGAAGGTAGCCTCCTTGATCCCAAAGGCGTGACGCAGGCCGTCCTCGTTGGAACAATGACGGCTACCCCTTGTCGTTCCATGAACTGGGTTAGTGACGACATTGCGTCCGTTACCAATGGCGCGATCTATGCCGTTGATGTCGTTGATTCATCCCGCATTCATGCCCAAGATCCAAGGCCTTCATACATAGCCTTCAAACCAATCAATTCCGTTTAAGCTCCAATCAAGGCTGCCCCATTCAGCATATTCGCTGATTGCCTGATGAGGTTAATACTCGCCGTCGGCAAAAGCTGTTGTGCGAACTCATTCAGAATAACCTCTTGTGGAAACGAATGAGCGATAGCCGCCTAACCTGTCTACGCAGAGCACTCCATTCAGGTCTTCTTTGATAATTTTCACGAACATGTTCCATGCTCCTCGCTCAATGCAATAAGCTCTGTGTCTGGACCTCTGATACCGTCATTGAGGCCGTGACCGAGTCTGTAGAACCCGGGCCGTTAAAATAAGTCCGGTCTTCTCGTGACATCGATATATCGTCAGTGTCCACCATTCAGACTTGTATTACTCTGACTGCCAGTCAGACCCAACACACTCATTCAGCAGTTTCGCCTTTCAGCCCAGCTGCCATTTTCTATCGCTAACCATTCACCCTGCAGCAATGCAGTATCGCCCTCACCAACATAAAGAACGGCCCGACACCGAACTTCAATCAGAAGGTGGAACCCCAGTAGAACCTGCAGCTCAGTAGAGACGTGCGGCACACTGGCATACACCATCATTTGTCACGCTGGCAAGCCAGCACTTTCTTTCTACCAACAACAGTCGTAACCGCATCACACCACACAGACGATCCATGCGTTGCGCATGCCCGCGAACAGACCGTTGGCCAGCATGGTAGCGAACGGCACTGCTGAGGCCCCATCTACATTCCGCAAAATACGACGCGCTTGTCCAACCACTCCAAGCAGCCGGCGTTTGGAGACCGGTGAAGTGAGGAGTGAAACACATCCTCTCACCAAAGGTAATGCCAAGGTATTTAACCTCAGTCACATACCTTAAGTTGACGCCATTCAGACCAATTGATGGATGTCGACTGGCCGACAATCTGCCCTTGAGCGGCATTGTCGCAGCCTTGTCCATTTACTTTTTTTTTTTTTCACTGTTGCCCCAATCGCATACAGTGCGCAAATGCGCCCCCGCAAGCGCCTCAGTCTCAGCGCGCGACTGCCCCTCGCGCAGGTCATCATGGTCATCCGCATACGCGCAGCACTTACAAACCTGGCCGAGTTGACGCAACAAAGTATCCATCATTAGGGTTCCATATATATGGACCACAGATGGAACCCTGCGGACAGCCTCGAACCACATCCACCGTGACGCTTTCGTTGCCGCCCTATTAGCACACGCTCTTCTGCCTGAGAAATAACTCTCCCAGAGAGTAGTTCCCGACAGCCACGCTCGCTCAGTTTCCTCAGCTTCTCTGTCCCCAGCTCAAGGTTGTCAAACGCGCCCTGGAGATCAGTGAAGATGCCCATGCCGTTGATTTGACGTACTGGTCACTCCACAATCTTTCACTTGCTTCCAGGCATCTTCCGTGCACTTGCCTGTCTCCCATCCACCTTGTATCTATCGGACATTTGCTGAGTCCACAATCTCCTGAAGCCTTTCTATCATTACTCTTTCAATGCTGCCAAGTGCCAGGAAGGAGACTTGATGCCCCGAGAGGATCGAGGATTGCTCCTGATCCTGTCAGACGACTTCAAAAGCTCAATCACCTTCGCATTCTTCCATTCATAGGGGAAATATCCCTCATTCACACACCTTCCATACAACACATTCAAATAGTCTGGAATTGACTTCCAGACACTCTTACACATTTTCCCCGTAAAACCATCCGCGCCAGGCGGCTTTCTCGACTTTAGCATCGAGAAAGCCACCCCCAATTCACCCTCCCGGAGGGGATCGAAAGCGGAAGCTGTCACCGCAAGTGGCAATTCCCGCTGATCCGCCCTTGGGAAGAAACCATTCAAAAGCACATTCATGCAGTCACTCCAAGCTGTCAGCTGGACGCCTCCAACCTGAAGACTGCTCACATCACACGTCTTGCCTCTACCTCTGACTATCTTATAAGCACTTCCCCAGGGGTCATGCTTATTGCGTTCCAAAAAGGAGCGCCATTCATCCTCTTTCACCTTTACAAGCATTTTGCTTGTACTCATTCATACACCTGCGATACTCAGTTCTGAGCTGGGCTGCATCGTCCGTTTGCTTCATTCTTGCCTTGGAATCGCTTCCTGCAAGGTTCGAGGCAGACCGACAGCTTCATAGTCGACTCATGCGTCCGCCACTGCACATGCCTGGTTACCTTACGGGTCCTCGTGCAGTCATGCGATCGCAACACCGGTCAACCACCGACTCTCGCCCGCAACCTGCTCATCTACCTCATCAGAGCTCCGAAGGTATCGAGATCAACTTGCCTTGCACTCTTCCCTGACTAGCACCTCATGTAGTAGACCAGTTTGCGCCACAGGTGCGCCATCATTCCCCGCTCACCTATCATGCACTGGTGGAGGTGTGAGGCGAGGTCAAACCTCAGTTGGATTCTGGTCACTGACACCATGCCCACCCAACACACACCACTCAAAAAGCAGACACCAAGGCATGCGTCATTCACATAAGTGACATCAATGTACTCTTCCCCATCGGTTTTCATCAACCGTGTATCCACTCACTGGGTTCGCATTAACGACCCGTACATGCCTTCGGGACTTACCACGGTCGTATAGATAATCGCCCCTTGTGAGGTTCAAATGCCCAGACGCCTGTCTGGATCTCTTACTGAGCCACAAGGGGGATGCTGCATTCTCATCTAAACCCAGGATGACTGGTTCGCCTTCTCGCCAGTAGTAGCACCTCATCCATATAAGTCATATACGGCTCAAGGGGCACCCCAAAAGCACAATATACGCTCCCTACAAAAACCCTGCCAAAACTACCACTTAAACATACGCACACCCCCAGTTGGTTGAATTCACCAAGGTGCATTCAATACCAACATCATTCACCACAACAGCGGAATTGGCCCTACTGTCAGGAAATTACCCGCATCCCTGCGGGTAGGCCCCGTATACAACCAGAGGTTGCATATGGGTCCTGCGGTAGGGCAATGACTCTGCCTCTTTCACACATCATTTGCCCAATATCACACATTACCGCATACGACTTCTGGCAGTTCAACTGCAGGAGTTTGCTAGTCATATTAATGTCTAGCATTCGCCCGAGCTCCAATCGCGCGGTAAACCGGACACGCCGGCGACATCATGAGATGATCAGACGGCTTGCCCTTAAAGGCGCAGTTACGGCAGTTCAGCGCATTGCTGCACTGAGCCACACGGTGAGTCCCATTTGGCCGCAGCGACGACACACGTCCCCTTTGGCCCTGCATTCCGCAACTTTGTGGTCGAAACCCAAGCAACGGAAGCATCCCACGACCGGGTCGTAACTCCTCACTCGGAACGAAAACCACTTGACGTAGCAGCGTCCGACATCCAACAGAGTTTGCATGGCCAGGCCAAGCTCCCTCCAAGACGACGTTTACTGCACCGTCAGTGGATGGTGCCCAAGGTTTTCGCTCACCATCTTGACTTCCTTCTTAAAGGACTCGAGAGACATCTTGTCCTTCAAGTTCAACTCATGCAGATCACTCATGAACTCGTCAGGAGTAATCTGAGAGTGAACGCCATGGATAACAACCTTGGGCCCCAACTTATCATTCACACTCACTTTCAATCCAACTTCGCTGAACTTTGCGTGCTCCGCATTCTTCCTCCGCTCGAGCTACGGAGGGGGTGCGTATAATCGCAGCACCATCCCGTAGAGGTTTCACCTCATGGACACGCACACCCAGAGTAGGCCCTACCTCCTTCACTACCTGTTCGACCACGTCTTTTGCGGTTTGGCCAGCCGTCCTGCTGCGCGCCACCCAAGACCAAGTCTCAACTGGGTCGCGGCATCTCCGGTGTAGACGACCCGAGTCGACACTGGGACCTCTCTTGTGTGTGGCCACCGACGGAGCAGACATCTGGTGTGCTTTCGGCTTCAGCTTGATCCTCAAGCACCTCCAAACGCCCCTTCAGGCGCTCGTTTTCCTGCGACTCGGCAAGCCAGCGGCGCCTCCTACTCGCTCGTGCTCTCCAAAGGGAGAGAAAACAGAGCCTCATTCACTCCACTCCCTACGGCGGACGACCACACGCCCTTCGAGATGGCCTTCATCTTCTCTATGAGTGGGCCGTCCCCTTGCGCCGTAGGCGGCGCGGCTTTCCTCGCCGAACCCCGGCCAACGGGATCCACGACATGCAGGACCGCCTTCCTCCCCCACATCCTCTCCAGCCACCGAAGTCGGCTTGGGAAGCTGCCGCCATCTGCTTCTCTCCGTCAAGCGCACCAATGGCGCTCCAAGGTGGACCCGCGTACGCCTCGGGAGACACCGCACGCACTCGTTCCTGGCGTCTGGGACGTCTCGTTGGTGGACGACCTCAGAACGAGCCTTTACTGGTCTGAGTTTGTCCACGAGCCCCCTGCCGTCCCTCGTCTCCAGCTTTGTCCTCTGAGAATCAGAGGTCGCGCTCGTATCATCCCTCCGGATGATACCGCACCCTCCTTATCCCCCCTTGACCATCTTCATCTCACCAGACACCTCACTGGTCTTCTTCTTGCGTGGTGGCATAGCTGGCAGCACACAAAAACTTGCGCGCACGTGCTAAGTTACCGCTAGAAAAAGCAAAAACAGATAACGCACTAATACACGCGCACAAACCGGACGACCTGTACTTTGTACAGGTACACGTACTAAAGCAACGGCAACTCACGCACACTAAGAAAAGCGCTGACTAAACGAACGGTAAACAAAGCACCGTTAACTGATAAGCGCAGGCCGAAAACAATTATGCTCTTCCGTGAACACGTCTACGCATGAGAGGTCGAAACACAACTGGATAGTTCAGGGACAATTGCCAGGGATCTCCCGGTTTGTTTAACGTGGCGTCTTCCAACCAAGGGATTACAGCCACGGTACACGTTTCTGCAAGTAGATCGCATAGCGAGCGTTGTTTTGGGCGCCAGCTAACGCCCCTAGAGTGATGTTAGCAGAGGCCTCCATCGCATAGGTGCCAATGAGAATGCACACTATCGGGTATGCATTCACCCTTGGTGAGGGCCGAAACATCTAGCAGTTTATCTCCGGCGTTGAAGCGCAACGCTACGTTCTACACAGCCACACACGAACTCCCCCGAGGGGGCCGACCTCAGTGTAGAAGCCTTGGAGGAACTCTCCTCAACCCCGTGGTTCCGAACTCGATTGATTAAAAATTAATCGAGGGATCGGTATCCCCTCCCCATTTAACGCCGAGAGGCGCGGACGCTGGAGTGGTCCAGGAAGGGTGCACCTTAGTCGCCTATCGCACGTCCGGCCGGTTGCATACTGGGTTGGAATTCTAAGACCCGCCAACACACGGGTGGGTCGGTTGCCGGCTCCGACGCCCGGAACTGACCGTCCAGGATTTCCTCGTTTCACAGTCGTCCTCATACGACATGCAGCGATGCACTGTGGTGGAATTCCTAAGACCCGCCAACCACACAGGTGATGCCGGTTTTCAGCTGTTAGCTCGGGACTGGCATACCCACGTCTCACCTGTCCATGCGGCCCATCCAGTCCATCCTGTCCATCCTGGTCGTGCTGCGCATTCCGTCGCCCCGTCAACACGGCGTCGGCAAATGCCGTCCAGCAGCTGCATCCTCTCCCGAGTCTCGCTCCACGCCAGATCGCTTCCCAGACGCCGTGTAGGTTCCGTACTCCTGGTCCGTCGAGGTCTCGAAGATCCGCATATAGTGGGCAATTCACATAGCGCGTGAAGCGGGGTGCTGCGCTAACAGCACCACTGGTGCATGTGGGCGATTTCGCTCAGGTCTCTTCCATGCAGAAATTCGTTCAGCGGTCCATGGCCAGTCAAAAGGAATCCTGCGCGGAGTGTAAAACGAAACTCCGCACTAAGGTGAGACGAAACTTACGTCCGGGGAAAACGCGTAATGTCGCTCGTCCGTGAACATCGCCGTCGCCATCTGAGTTGCCACTCACTCAGCATACACTCATCCGGTCGCGCCATCTTTTGCTCCAAAGTCAGATCCGTCAGATCCTGACCGTTACAGTCCAAGCGCCTTCCTCCAGCGGGTGGTCACGGCTTGAGTTTGTACCTGATTGCCGAACTGCTTGGCGGCCAAGTCAATGAGCGGGGAGCACCCTACGACTCCGAGTCAGCCGTTCGCGTAGCGACACGATCAGCGTTGATAATTCCAGCGCTCGCTGGCTTTGATGCCAAGGCGCCGGTAGTTGTCAGCGTATGGCAAGTTTGCTCCAGCAAATCGCCGCCATGAGGTCGCCTGTTGCGTGAAAGAATGCCAGTCAGCACCATGACTGCCGTCTTGCTGGTTTGATGCAGCTGCTCCAGCTTCAGCTCCCCAGCGCCTACGATGGACATCAGCTGCGCGCCTTTGGTCTCCGGAGTTCAAGCGGAATAGCCAGCGTAGCAGTCGTCATACGCTAAATACGCAATGCGTCTCCAGACGCTGCCGGCTTACGGTCCATCATGTAGGTTCCATATAGGCAGGCCGCATGATGGGTCACTGTAGGGCAACCTCGTGTCACCGGGACCGATGCTTCTCCATACCTGCTGACGATGCTTGCAATCCTGCCGCAGAAAAGCTTCTCCATCAAGCTGGCTTCACGGCATCCAAGTTCCAGAGCGGCGCGGCGTTGAGCTCCGCTCCGCGTGGTCTCCGGAATGCTACCTTGGTCCACGAAGATTCCGAGGCATGCCAGCTCGCCGTGCTGGCGGTAGCACTGCTCACGACGTGTCTCCGAGCGTCCTCTACACGGCGTCCAGGTTCGAAATCCGAACTGCCATCTGCATCCGTGCCGGTAGGATCTCGCGTAGGCGGAGTACACCTTGATCCCCTCGAGCGCTTTGCCGGACGACAGGCAGCAGACAGACCACCTCGATAGGAGCCAGGATCGCTCCTGTCGCCGTATCGGGGCCCTTCGAGTGGTGGGACTACTGCTCGGACGTTTCCACTCCACGGAGAAAGTATCCTTGCTGGCAATGCGACGTGCATGCGACGTCCGTCATGCGCTGGGGGATGGCACGCCATACCTCCTTGCCGATGCTGCCAGTTCTGCCATCAGCATGCCCGGGGAGCGCCTGCTCCTCGGCCTGGCAGCAGCGGTGGCAACCTCGAAAGTCTCGAGGATCGGGGGCGCTTCGCTGGGGATGGCAATGAGTGCGACCTCGACTCACGCAACAGGGAGAAAGTTGCGAAGGAGCGCTCCGGCTGCAGTCGTGGCGAGTTGACGATCCGGATGCCGCCAGTGATGACGCGAATACTGGCATACCGTCGCGACGTCCACGGCAGATCCTATAAACAGCACCCCAGGGATCGTTGGTACTGTTCTCGCTGACGAACTTCCTCCAGTCCGTTTCCTTCACTGCCAGGATCTTCTTCTTGTATTTCGCCGAGATGGTTCTCAACGAAATAACAAGAAGCGCAGCGTCGTCACTGTTACCATGACGGCGCGCATCCTGGAGCCTGCGCCTCAGTCTCCTGACCTCTTGGCGCATTGCGGTAAGTTCGGCATTCCACCAAACTACACGTCGCTTGGCTCGTGGTAATCTGCGACCCAGTATGCTATCACACGCATCCTGTGTGATCGATCGCAGAGCAGCTACTTGTTCGTCCAGCGGTGCTTCGGTGTGGTTTTCCGGCAGCTCCGTAATCCTCCTAGCCAACTCATCTCCAAACAATCGCCAACGTGCACTGTTGAGTTTCCAGGTAGGCACAGGAGCAAAGCTCTCAACTGTGGTACCTGGATTCGGCGTCACCGTAACATAAATAATGTTATGGTCGCTGCCATCCCACTCAACAACTTTCCACTCGTATGTGGCCCTCGATGCTGCTGCGTTGTTGACGATTGTGACGTCGATGTCACTCCTCCGTGACTGTCTGTTGTCGAACGTAAATGCCTCAGAAGGAACATTCAGGTCAACGGCACTATTCCTGATGATCCATTCGGACAGCAGCTCACCCTGTGAGTAGTTCAGGTTTCTCTGGGCGAACCGAGAGAGTTTGCTGAACCACATAGGGGACACTGCGTTCGCATCCGATCCAAGGATAACAGGTGAACTGCTGGCCAGCAGCAGCACCCTATCCATATACGTGAGATACGGCTCCAGATCCTCGTTGTATCGGCAGTATACGGAGCTCAGGAAGATTGTGCCAAAACTTCCAGTGACACTCACGCATACTCCGAACTCGGTGATGAGTGGCTCTACGGGCATGCAGATGACATCAGAGTCGTCCACGACTACAGCAGCCTTCCCTCGACGATCGGCGAAGACACGCATCCCGGCTGGGAATCCTGTGACTCGTCCGAAGTTGTCTATGTACGGCTCCTGTAGCAGTGCGAACAGATTTCCAGACTCCCTCATCCGGACACCGAGCTCGATGTTGGCTACTCGGCCTCGACCACAGTTGCACTGGATGAAGCTAAACATTTTAATGTCTAGCTTGCACCCTCGCTAGCACCGCGCCGTAAATCGGGCATGCTTCGGAAAGCATGTGATGCCCCGACGGCAATGCCTTGAAACGGCAATTCCGGCAGTCCACCGGATTGGTGCACTTCGCCGCAACGTGGCCGGTCTGTCCGCACTGTCTGCAAACTGCTTCTTTCAGGCGGCACTGGGAAACCTTATGGTCAAACCCGACACACCTATGACAAGCATAGGTGCGGACAAGCGACCGGCATCGGTATGAAAACCACTTGACGTAGACCCGACCGGTCCTGTCAAGTATGGCCAGCGCTTTTTCGTCAACTTCCAACGTCAGGTTGACCGTTTCCCCAGCAGTTTGCGTCCATGGCTTGGTCTCCAGGTGGACGCTCCTCTTGAACTCCGGCTCCGACATCTCCTCCTTGAAGTTATTCGAGAAGAGCTCCTCCATGAACTCTTCTGCCTTGATGGCGGTGTCGACATCGAACACCGTCACCTTCGGCCTGAGGCTCCGGTTCTGCTGAACCTGAAGTCCAACCTCAGCGAACTTCTTGTTGGCTACCACTTTCCGCATCTCGCCCACGGATGGCGTGCGGATAATCGCACCACCACGTCTGAGCTCACGGACATCATGGACTCTTACTCCTAGAGCAGGCGCAACCTCGTTGCGTACCTTCTCTGCAACCTGCTTCGACGTCATGCCGGGGTCAGAGCACGACACCACGGCTGACCATGTCTCGACAGGCTTGTACGCCCGTGGAGCAGCAACAGGCTTGGCGACGGCAGCTGGTGGGCCAACTTGACGCAGTGCGTCGATGGGGGCAGCCGATGATCTAGCAGCTGGGGGTGCTGCGAAATCCCTCTCCAAGACGGCATTTCTCACGGCAAGTGCCATTGCCAGGTCCTCGTACCGCTGGATGGCGGCAAAGACGTTGCAGGCAGCGTCCGGTGTCATCCCTCCTCGAATAACGGCTTCCCTAAGGGAAGATTGCGCCGCTGAGATTTCAGCCAGCACGGCGGACGTCCCATTGGCCACAATCTTCCACGCAGAACCAGCTGCAGCGCTTGCGGGAGAAGCAGCAGGAATAGCAGCAGATCTGGCGGCAGCGGCTGAGCTAGCGGCAGCGGCAGATTTAGCGGCAGAGCTAGCGGCAGGGCTCGCAGCAGGGCTCGCGGCAGCGGCAGAGCTAGCGGCAGCGGAGGAAGCAGCGACAGAACCAGCAACAGAGACAGCTGCAGGGGCAGTGGCAGAGCTCGCGGCAGCGGCAGCGGCAGAGGTAGCGGCTGCGGCAGCGGCGGCAGCAGCAGCAGACGTCGACGCAACAGGGGCAGCGGGGGCGACAGTATTGGACTCACCCAAAACGATCTTCAATGCTGGCACCAGTGGGGCATCAGCAGCAGCAGGAGCCACTGTGGGCTTTGGCGGCGGCATAAGGTCAGCGTCGATCGCTATCCTTTTCCCATACTCGTCGTCGCTGGAGCGCACGTCCGGCACCGACTGGGAAAAACGGCCACCTCTTCCCTTTCCCCGTCTGCGTCCTTTGGGCTTCCCGGCTTCGGCGGCCGAGCAATCGCTGGCATCGCTGCCAGAGCGGCTGCGCGTGACAGGCATGGCGCCCTCACACGAACACTAGTGCTACTTAGTAGCGCCCTCTGTTGGCAGGTTCCCGCACTATGTAACCCTGTACACAAACCGGTCGCCCGATGCATGAACCGAAAACAGTCAGCTGTTTGCAAGCAGCAAAAGCTTTCACCCAGGTTCGCAACCCACAGCAAGCAGCTTTTGCGCTGGAGCAAAGTACCGCAAGTTTGCGCACTTGCTTTCTCGCGTTTTTCGCGTTGGCTTAGCAATACAGGACAGCACAGCACACGCGACGTTTACAGTAATTTGAATTACTGTAAATAGTTCACCGCAATTTAGGCACTTTGAGATCTCGCTTATCTTGTTTACCGTATTAGCACAAGTAAAAACTTCGATGCGCGCACTCAAATAAACGTCTGTTCGCGACGAGCGTCAGAAACAAACTGATAGATACGAACATGAGTCATGGATCACTCCGGTTTATTTTAAGTGGCATGTTCCAATGAGGATTAAAACCACTGTACTCTAATCTGCAAGCAGATAATACATGTGTTAATTCAATGCGTCAACAAGCGCCGTTATTTGACTTCCGCATTTGCTTCCATCTCATAACTTCCAATTCGAATGTACAATATCGGTTGTACACTCCCCCTTGGTGAGGAGCGAAGCATCTAGTAGCTCCATTTGGTGTTGTTACGCAACGCCACGTAACCACAGCCCGCACGAACTCCCACTAGGGGGCCGACCTCAATGAGAGACCTTGGAGATTACTCTCAACCCGTGCTTCCGAAATTCAATTAACTAAATTAATAATTAATCAAGGGCTCGGTATTCCCTCCCCATTCAGCCCCGACAGGCTTGGACGCTGGGTGATCCTGGTGCACGTTAGTCGCCTTTTACGACAAGCAGTTACATACTGTGGTGGTATTCATTGAGTATCTCTCCCACCCGCCAACCACACGGGGGAGTAGATAGGGACATGAAAGTCGGTGTGTTTAACGTGAACTCCTGCCACATTGGCTTAATTTCACGGTGCATTCACTGGATTAATTTGAGCGTCAATCAGCGCCCTCATGGCGAACCACAAGTGCCAATTGTCGTCACTACTGTTTGGTCGTGACGACATCCTTGGTGAGGATCGAGGCCTACCTAAAACCTCTACTGAACTATGGTGGTCCAGCGCCCGGTTGTATAACGCAGGTCCACGTCGAGCCTAAGCTCTGTCCGCATTTGGACGGTAAACCACAGCCACCACGATACTCCCCGAAGGGCCGCAACCAAAGACCAGAACGGAATAAAATTCCGTGGGCACCTGGTCACCCGTGGTACCAGAATTAAAGCCTCCGGTCAAGCTTCGTGCCACGAAGAACACTTCCAATTTTAACTCCAAAACAGTTACGGGTTGGTGGCCCAATGTAAAAAGCTGAGCATAGCTGTAAGGAATAGGAATGAAAAACTGATAAAATCAGTTTTCAGATGGCACAGTTGATGATATGCTCATGGTCATACCATCTCCCTGTTAAGGAGCGAGGTCTATTCCTACCTCTTCCACAAAACGTGGCATTAGTATAATTGATACTAGATCAAACCGTTCAAAAGAACGGCCAGCATATGCCCCCAACAATCCCGAAGGATTTAGCTAAATGGGCAGAGAGCTGAGACCGCCTCTGTGATCCCAAAGAGCCCGTGGTACCAGACACGTCCTCTGGTCAAGACTCGTAACCCGAAGGCTACTACCAGTAAAGTTCCATGAAACTTCGGGACTGGTGGCCCCATTGCGTCGAACGCAAAGCCAGCGATCCATACATACCATTCATCCTTCTGATTCAAATCCCCACCATTCATGCCCCAGATCCAAACCTTCAGCATACATATACCCCAAAACCAATCAACTCATATAAACTCCCAATCAAAAATACCACCCCATTCAACCGATTCATACTATTCCCTGATGAGTTAATACTCGCCGTCTGGCAAAAGCAGAACGTGCGAACTCATTCAAAAGTCTAACCCTATCACTTGTGGAGAGAGCTTGACTGACGTCAAACCCGCCCCTAACCTGTCTCACACCAAACGCACTTAGACTCCGAAGGTCTTCGTACGATGGACACTCACAGAGAACATGTTCCCATGTCTCCTCGCTCAAGCCACAATGGCATTCCTGTGTGTCACTGAGACGCCTCTGATGCAAAAATGCATTTAGAGACCCGTGACCAGTCAGCAGGAACCCGAGACTTAGGTTAAAACCAAAGTCCGGTCGGCTACCAACAAACGTGACATCACGAATGTATCGGTAAGTGTCCCGCCCATTCAGACTTGTGTCCCATCTGACCTGCCAGTCAGACACAACACACTCATTCAGCAGTTTCTTACACACACTAAGCCCTAAACTCTCCACGTTCCTATCCGCTAACCACTCACCCTGCAGCAATGGTATCCGCCTCTTAACCTTAAAAAGAACGGCCCGACGCCGAACTTCCAAGTCAAGAGGTGGAACCCCCAGTAGAACCTGCATTGCCTCAGTAGAGACAGTGCGGCACACTGGCATACACCCCATCATTGTCACACGCTGGCAAGCCAGCACTTTCTTTCTACCAACAACAGTCGTAACCGCATCACACCACACAGACGATCCATACGTTGCGCATGCAACGAACAGACCGTTGTATATGGTGCGAACGGCACGCCTGCTGAGGCCCCACTCATTCCGCAAAATACGACGCACTTGTCCAACCACTCCAAGCAGCCGGCGTTTGAGACCGGTGAAGTGAGGAGTGAAACACATCCTCTCACCAAAGGTAATGCCAAGGTATTTAACCTCAGTCACATACCTTAAGTTGACGCCATTCAGACCAATTGATGGATGTCGACTGGCCGACAATCTGCCCTTGAGCAGCATTGTCGTAGTCTTGTCCATGGCCAAGCTAACGCCAACACTGTTGCCCCAATCGCATACAGTGCGCAAATGCGCCCCCGCAAGTGCCTCAATCTCAGCGCGCGACTGCCCCTCAACCATAATTATCAGGT
Organism: Drosophila testacea; assembly: GCA_035043265.1. Classification (NCBI taxonomy): domain Eukaryota; kingdom Metazoa; phylum Arthropoda; class Insecta; order Diptera; family Drosophilidae; genus Drosophila; species Drosophila testacea. The sequence continues at coordinate 19,695 of JAWNND010000154.1, forward strand.
CATCCGCATACGCGCAGCACTTACAAACCTGTTCGAGTTGACGCAACAAAGTATCCATCATTAGGTTCCATATATATGGACCACAGATGGAACCCTGCGGACAGCCTCGAACCACATCCACCGTGACACTTTCGTGCCGCCCTATAGCACACGCTCTTCTGCCTGAGAAATAACTCTCCCAGAGAGATAATTCCCGACAGCCACACTCACTCAATTTCCTCAACACACTATCCCAACTCAGGTTGTCAAACGCGCCCTGGAAATCAATGAAGATGCCCAAGACATAGTTTGACGTACTGGTCGCCACACAATCTTTAACATACTTCCACGCATCTTCCGTACACTTTCCCTGTCTAAAACCATATTGTCTATCGGACATTTGCTGATCCACAATCTCCTGAAGCCTTTCTATCATTACTCTTTCCAATACTTTGCCAAGTACTGGAAGGAGACTGATGCCCCGAAAGGATCGAGGATTGCTCCTGATCCTATCAGGCGACTTCAAAAGCACAATCACCTTTGCATTCTTCCATTCATAGGGGAAATATCCCTCATTCACACACCTTCCATACAACACATTCAAATAGTCTGGAATTGACTTCCAGACACTCTTACACATTTCCCCCGTAAAACCATCCGCACCAGGCGACTTTCTCGACTTTAACATCGAGAAAGCCACCCCCAATTCACCCTCCCGAAGGGGATCAGCGGAAGCTGTCACCATAGGTGGCAATTCCCGCTGATCCGCCCTTGGGAAGAAACCATTCAAAAGCACATTCATGCAGTCACTCCAAGCTGTTAGCTGGACGCCTCCAACCTGAAGACTGCTCACATCACACGTCTTGCCTCTACCTCTGACTATCTTATAAGCACTTCCCCAGGGGTCATGCTTATTGCGTTCCAAAAAGGAGCGCCATTCATCCTCTTTCACCTTTACAAGCATTTGCTTGTACTCATTCATACACCTGCGATACTCAGTTCTGAGCTGGGCTGCATCGTCGGTGCTAGCTATTCTTGCCCTTTGGAATCGCTTCCGCAAGGTTCGAACAGACCGACGCTTTATAGTCAACTAATGCGTCCACCACTTCACATGCCTGAGATTTACCTTACGGGTCCTCTCAAACATGCGATCATTCACACAAGTCAACCACCTACTCACACACGCAACCTGCTCATCTACACTCAGAGCTCACTATCAAGCATAGTGGAGGTGTGAGTGAGACAAACCTCAATAGGATTGTGATCACTGACACCATGCCCACCCAACACACACCACTCAAAAGCAAACACACCCATAGCTGCCTCATTCACAAAAGTGACATCAATGTCACTCTTCCCCATCGGACCATCAAACGTGTACCACTCACTGGGTTCGTTAACGACCCGTACATCCTTTGAGACAGCCCATTCGGCTAGCAAATCGCCCCTTGTAAGGTTCAAATACCCAGACGCATGTCTGGATATCTTACTGAACCACAAGGGGGATGCTGCATTCGCATCTAAACCCAGGATGACTGGTACGCTACTCGCCAGTAGTAGCACCTCATCCATATAAGTCATATACGGCTCAAGGGGCACCCCAAAAGCACAATATACGCTCCCTACAAAAACCCTGCCAAAACTACCACTTAAACATACACACACCCCCCAGTTGGTTGAATTCACCAAGGTTCATTCAATACCAACATCATTCACCACAACAGCGGAATTGGCCCTACTGTCAGGAAATACCCGCATCCCTGCGGGTAGGCCCCGTATACAACCAGAGGTTGCATATGGTTCCTGCAGTAGGGCAATGACGCTGCCTCTTTCACACATCATTTGCCCAATATCACACATTACCGCATACGACTTCTGGCAGTTCAACTGCAGGAGTTTGCTAGTCATATTAATGTCTAGCATTCGCCCGAGCTACAATCGCGCTATAAACCGGACACGCCGGCGACATCATGAGATGATCAGACGGCTTGCCCTTAAATGCGCAGTTACGGCAGTTCAGCGCATTGCTGCACTGAGCCACACGGTGACCCATTTGGCCGCAGCGACGACACACGTCCTCTTTGGCCCTGCATTCCGCAACTTTGTGGTCGAAACCCAAGCAACGGAAGCATCCCACTACCGGGTCGTAACTCCTCACTCGGAACGAAAACCACTTGACGTAGCAGCGTCCGACATCCAACAGAGTTTGCATGGCCAGGCCAGCTCCCTCCAAGACGACGTTTACTGCACCGTCAGTGGATGGTGCCCAAGGTTTGCTCACCATCTTGACTTCCTTCTTAAAGGACTCGAGAGACATCTTGTCCTTCAAGTTCAACTCATGCAGATCACTCATGAACTCGTCAGGAGTAATCTGAGAGTGAACGCCATGGATAACAACCTTGGGCCCCAACTTCTCATTCACACTCACTTCCAATCCAACTTCGCTGAACTTTGCGTTCTCCGCAATCTTCCTCCGCTCAGCTACGGATGGGGTGCGTATAATAGCACCACCATCCCGTAGAGGTTTCACCTCATGGACACGCACACCCAGAGTAGGCCCTACCTCCTTCACCACCTGCTCGACCACGTCTTTCGCGGTTTTGCCAGCCGTCCTGCTGCGCACAACCAAAGACCAAGTCTCAACTGGTCGCGGCATCTCCGGTGTAGACGACACTGTCGACACTGGACCTCTCTTGTGTGTGGCCACCGGCGGAGCAGGCATCTGGTGTGCTTTCACAAGCCTGGCTTGATCCTCAAGCACCTCCAAACGCCCCTTTAGGCGCTCGTTTTCCGCAACCAGCGAAAACAGCAGCGCCTCATACTCGCTCGTGCTCTCCAAAAGGAGAGAAAACAGAGCCTCATTCACTCCACTGCCTACGGCGGACGACAACACGCCCTTCGAGATGGCCTTCATCTTCTCAATGGGCGTCCCCTTGCGCTTAGGCGGCGCCGCTTTCCTCGCCGAACACGAGGCAACGGGAACCACGAAAGCAGGAACGCCTTCCTCCCCCACATCCTCTCCAGCCACCGAAGTGGCTTGGGAAGCAGCCAACATCTGCTTCTCTCCATCAAGCACACCAATGGCACTCCAAGGTAGACCCATGTCCCCTTGGGAGCCACCACACGCACTCAATTGAGACGTCTGGGACGTCTCGTTGACAGAAACCTCAGAGAGAGCCTTCCTCAATCTCAGTTTGTCAACAAACCCCCTGCGTCTCGTCTCCAGCTTTGTCCTCTGAGAATCAGAGGTCGCGCTCGTATCATCCTCGGATGATACCGCACCCTCCCTATCCCCCTTGACCATCTTCAACTCACCAGACACCTCACTGGTCTTCTTCTTGCGTGGTGGCATAGCAACCACACAAAAACTTGCACGCACGTGCTAAGTACCGCAAGAAAGAAGCAAAAACAGATAACGCACTAATACACGCACACAACCGAATTACTGTACTTGTACACGTACACGTACGAAAGCAACGGCAACTCACGCACACTAAGAAAAGCGCTGATTAAACGAACGGTAAACAAAGCACCGTTAACTGATAAGCGCAGGCCGAAAACAATTATGCTCTTCCGTGAACACGTCTGCACGCTTCGAAGGTCGAAACACAACTGATAGATAGGGACAATTGCCAAAGGATCTCTCCAGTTTATTTAACGTGGCGTCTTCCAACAAGGGATTACAACCACGGTACACGTTTCTGCAAGCAGATAGTACAGCGAGTTTGGTTTGAGCGCCAACTAACGCCCCTAAGTGATGTTGCAGAGGCCTCCCCATAGGTGCCAATAGAATGCACACTATCGGGTATGCATTCACCCTTGGTGAGGGCCGAAACATCTAGCAGTTTCTCTCCGGCGTTGAAACGCAACGCTACGTTATACACAGCCACCACGAACTCCCACTAGGGGGCCGACCTCAATGAGAAGCCTTGGAGAACTATCTCAACCCGTGGTTCCGAATTCGATTAATTAAAAATTAATCGAGGGATCGGTATCCCCTCCCCATTTAGCCCCGATAGGCTCGGACGCTGGGTAATCCAGGAAGGGTGCACCTTAGTCGCCTCGTACGACAAGCGGTTGCATACTGAGTTGGAATTCTAAGACCCGCCAACACACGGGTGGGTCAGTTTTGGCTTTGCAGCCCGGAACTGACAATCCAGGTACCTCATTTAGTCGTCTCATACGACAAGCAGAGATGCACTGTGGTGGAATTCTAAGACCCGCCAACCACACAGGTGATGCCAGTTTCAGCTATTAACTCGGGACTGGCAACCCACGTCTCACCTGTCCATGCGGCCCATCCAGTCCATCCTGTCCATCCTGGTCGTGCTGCGCATTCCGTCGCCTCGTGAACACGGCGTCAGCAAATGCGTCCAGCAGCTGCATCCTCTCCCGAGTCTCCTTCACTCCAGATACTTCCCAGACGCCGTGTAGGTTCCGTACTCCTAGTCCATCGAGGTCTCGAAGATCTGCATATAGTGGGCATTCACATAGCACGTGAAGCGAGTCCCTACGCCCCAAGTGCATGTGGGCGTTTCGCTCAGAGCTCTTCCATGCAGAAATTCGTTCAGCGATCCATGGCCAAAGTCAGCATGTGGAAAGCAGTTTCAGCTCCTAGCGACGGCATCGTTCCAGTGCAGAAATTCGTTCAGCGATCCATGGCCAGTCAAAAAGAATCCTGCGCGGAGTGTAAAACGAAAGTCCCGCCTAAGATAGACGAAACTTACGTCCGGGAAAAACGCGTATGTCACTCGTCCGTGAACATCGCCATCCCATCTGAGTTGCCACTCACTCAGCATACACTCATCCAGTCGCGCCATCTTTTGCTCCAAAGTCAGATCCGTCAGATCCTGACCGTACAGCCAATCGCCTTCCTCCAGCGGGTAGTCACGCTTGAGTTTGTACCTGATTGCCAATTTCTTGGCAGCCAAGTCAAACGGGGGAGCACCAGCAAGCACCTGCAGTGCCACTGTGGACACTGTTCGGCATACCGGGAGACATCCTAACAGGATCAATCTCTGGCATTGAATGATACGTTTCTTGGCTGTTACACCTCGATCCGTCAAACGATACCATACCGAGGCACCAAAGAGTGCACAAGGCATCATGAGTCCGGCATAAATGGTCCGCTTGTCGCGAGGACTGACACCCCAGTCGACCCGCAGTACGCGTGCCAAAGCCCCTACGACTCCAGTCAGCCGTTCGCGTAGCGACACGATGTGGCGTTGATAATTCAAACGCTCGCTGACTGTGATGCCAAGGTACCGGTAGTTGTCAACGTATGGCAAGTTTGCTCCAGCAAATCGTACCATAGGTCGCCTGTTGCGTGAAAGAATGCCTTTCAGCAACATGACTGCCGTCTTGCTGGTTGATACAGCTACTCCAGCTTCAGCTCCCCAAGCGCCTACGATGGACATCAGCTGCGCGCCTTTGGTCTCCAGTTCCAGTCGGGAACTTCCCTCGACGAGTAGCAGCAAGTCGTCTGCATATGCGCTAAATACGCAATGCGTCTCCAGACGCTGCAGAAGCACGTCCATCATGAGGTTCCATATAAACGGACCACTGATGGACCCCTGTGGGCAACCTCGTGTCACCGGGACAGATGCTTCTCCATACCTGCTGACGATACTTGCGCTCCTGCCTGAGAAGAAGCTTCTCCATAAGCTGGCTTCACGGCATCCAAGTTCCAAAAGGCGGCGCAGCGTTGAGCTCCACTCCACGTGGTCGAATGCTCCCTTGAAGTCCACGAAGATTCCGAGCATGTACCTCGCCGTGCTGGCGGTAACACTGCTCACGACGTGTCTCCAAGCGTCCTCTACACAGCGTCCAGGTTGAAATCCGAACTGCCATCTGCATCCTGCCGGTAGGATCTCCCGTAGGCGGGTCACCATGATCCCCTCAAGCACTTTGCCAAACACAGGCAGCAAACAGATACCTCGATAAGAGCCAGGATCGCTCCTGTCCTTATCGGGGCCCTTGAGTAGTGGGACTACTCTCGGACGTTTCCACTCCACGGGAAAGTATCCTTGCGCAATGCAACGTGCATATAGCGCCGTCATGTGCTGGGGAATGGCACGCCATACCTCCTTGCAAATCCTGCCAGTTATGCCATCCATGCCCGGGGAGCGCCTGCTCCTCAACCTGGCAACAGCGGTGGCAACCTCGAAAGTATCGAGGATCGGGGGCGCTTCACTGGGGATGGCAATGAGTGCATTCGACTCCGCAACAGGGAAAAAGTTGCGAAGGAGCACTTCGGCGCAGTCGTGCCAGGTTACGACAGTCCTGCCACCCGAGTGAAGACACCCAATACTGGCATCCTTGCGACGTCCACGGCAGATCCTATAAACAGCACCCCAGGGATCGTTGGTACTGTTCTCGCTGACGAACTTCCTCCAGTCGGTTTCCTTCACTGCCAGGATCTTCTTCTTGTATTTCGCCGAGATGGTTCTCAACGAAATAACAAGAAGCGCAGCGTCGTCACTGTTACCATGACGGCGCGCATCCTGGAGCCTGCGCCTCAGTCTCCTGACCTCTTGGCGCATCGCGGATAGTTCGGCATTCCACCAAACTACACGTCGCTTGGCTCGTGGTAATCTGCGACCCAGTATGCTATCACACGCATCCTGTGTGATAGATCGCAGAGCAGCTACTTGTTCGTCCAGCGGTGCTTCGGTGTGGTTTTCCGGCAGCTCCGTAATCCTCCTAGCCAACTCATCTCCAAACAATCGCCAACGTGCACTGTTGAGTTTCCAGGTAGGCACAGGAGCAAAGCTCTCAACTGTGGTACCTGGATTCGGCGTCACCGTAACATAAATAATGTTATGGTCGCTGCCATCCCACTCAACAACTTTCCACTCGTATGTGGCCCTCGATGCTGCTGCGTTGTTGACGATTGTGACGTCGATGTCACTCCTCCGTGACTGTCTGTTGTCGAACGTATATGCCTCAGAAGGAACATTCAGGACAACGGCACTATTCCTGATGATCCATTCGGACAGCAGCTCACCCTGTGAGTAATTCAGGTTTCTCTGGGCGAACCGAGAGAGTTTGCTGAACCACATAGGGGACACTGCGTTCGCATCCGATCCAAGGATAACAGGTGAACTGCTGGCCAGCAGCAGCACCCTATCCATATACGTGAGATACGGCTCCAGATCCTCGTTGTATCGGCAGTATACGGAGCTCAGGAAGATTGTGCCAAAACTTCCAGTGACACTCACGCATACTCCGAACTCGGTGATGAGTGGCTCTACGGGCATGCAGATGACATCAGAGTCGTCCACGACTACAGCAGCCTTCCCTCGACGATCGGCGAAGACACGCATCCCGGCTGGGAATCCTGTGACTCGTCCGAAGTTGTCTATGTACGGCTCCTGTAGCAGTGCGAACAGATTTCCAGACTCCCTCATCCGGACACCGAGCTCGATGTTGGCTACTCGGCCTCGACCACAGTTGCACTGGATGAAGCTAAACATTTTAATGTCTAGCTTGCACCCTCGCTAGCACCGCGCCGTAAATCGGGCATGCTTCGGAAAGCATGTGATGCCCCGACGGCAATGCCTTGAAACGGCAATTCCGGCAGTCCACCGGATTGGTGCACTTCGCCGCAACGTGGCCGGTCTGTCCGCACTGTCTGCAAACTGCTTCCTTCAGGCGGCACTGGGAAACCTTATGGTCAAACCCGACACACCTATGACAAGCATAGGTGCGGACAAGCGACCGGCATCGGTATGAAAACCACTTGACGTAGACCCGACCGGTCCTGTCAAGTATGGCCAGCGCTTTTTCGTCAACTTCCAACGTCAGGTTGACCGTTTCCCCAGCAGTTTGCGTCCATGGCTTGGTCTCCAGGTGGACGCTCCTCTTGAACTCCGGCTCCGACATCTCCTCCTTGAAGTTATTCGAGAAGAGCTCCTCCATGAACTCTTCTGCCTTGATGGCGGTGTCGACATCGAACACCGTCACCTTCGGCCTGAGGCTCCGGTTCTGCTGAACCTGAAGTCCAACCTCAGCGAACTTCTTGTTGGCTACCACTTTCCGCATCTCGCCCACGGATGGCGTGCGGATAATCGCACCACCACGTCTGAGCTCACGGACATCATGGACTCTTACTCCTAGAGCAGGCGCAACCTCGTTGCGTACCTTCTCTGCAACCTGCTTCGACGTCATGCCGGGGTCAGAGCACGACACCACGGCTGACCATGTCTCGACAGGCTTGTACGCCCGTGGAGCAGCAACAGGCTTGGCGGCGGCAGCTGGTGGGCCAACTTGACGCAGTGCGTCGATGGGGGCAGCCGATGATCTAGCAGCTGGGGGTGCTGCGAAATCCCTCTCCAAGACGGCATTTCTCACGGCAAGTGCCATTGCCAGGTCCTCGTACCGCTGGATGGCGGCAAAGACGTTGCAGGCAGCGTCCGGTGTCATCCCTCCTCGAATAACGGCTTCCCTAAGGGAAGATTGCGCCGCTGAGATTTCAGCCAGCACGGCGGACGTCCCATTGGCCACAATCTTCCACGCAGAACCAGCTGCAGCGCTTGCGGGAGAAGCAGCAGGAATAGCAGCAGATCTGGCGGCAGCGGCTGAGCTAGCGGCAGCGGCAGATTTAGCGGCAGAGCTAGCGGCAGAGCTAGCGGCAGAGCTAGCGGCAGCGGAGGAAGCAGCGACAGAAGCAGCAACAGAGACAGCTACAGGGGCAGCGGCAGAGCTCGCGGCAGCGGCAGCGGCAGAGGTAGCGGCTGCGGCAGCGGCGGCAGCAGCAGCAGACGTCGACGCAACAGGGGCAGCGGGGGCGACAGTATTGGACTCACCCAAAACGATCTTCAATGCTGGCACCAGTGGGGCATCAGCAGCAGCAGGAGCCACTGTGGGCTTTGGCGGCGGCATAAGGTCAGCGTCGATCGCTATCCTCTTCCCATATTCGTCGTCGCTGGAGCGCACGTCCGGCACCGACTGGGAAAAACGGCCAGCTCTTCCCTTTCCCCGTCTGCGTCCTTTGGGCTTCCCAGCTTCGGCGGCTGAGCAGTCGCTGGCATCGCTGCCAGAGCGGCTCCGCGTATCGGGCATAGCGCCCTCGCACGGTCACTCGCGCTACTATGAAACGCCCTCTATGGGCCGGTTCTCGCACTAGGTTTCCCGATACACACACCGGCCACCCGGTGCACAAACCAAAACCGTCAGCTGTTTTCAAACAGCAAAAGCTTTTAGCCGGTTTCGCAACCCGCCAGCAAGCAGCTTTTGCGTTGGAGCAATGTACCGCAAGTTTGCGCACTTGCTTTCTCCGTCTTTCGCGTTGGCTTAGCAACAGCCCAGCACAGCACAGCACAGCACACGCGACGTTTACAGTAATTTGAATTACTGTAAATAGTTCACCGCAATTTAGGCACTTTGAGTTCTCGCTTATCTTGTTTACCGTATTAGCACAAGTAAAAACTTCGATGCGCGCACTCAAATAAATGTCTGTTCGCGACGAGCGTCAGAAACAAACTGAGTAGATAGGGACATGAAAGTCGGTGTGTTTAACGTGAACTCCTGCCACATTGGCTTAATTTCACGGTGCATTCACTGGATTAATTTGAGCGTCAATCAGCGCCCTCATGGCGAACCACAAGTGCCAATTGTCGTCACTACTGTTTGGTCGTGACGACATCCTTGGTGAGGATCGAGGCCTACCTAAAACCTCTACTGAACTATGGTGGTCCAGCGCCCGGTTGTATAACGCAGGTCCACGTCGAGCCTAAGCTCTGTCCGCATTTGGACGGTAAACCACAGCCACCACGATACTCCCCGAAGGGCCGCAACCAAAGACCAGAACGGAATAAAATTCCGTGGGCACCTGGTCACCCGTGGTACCAGAATTAAAGCCTCCGGTCAAGCTTCGTGCCACGAAGAACACTTCCAATTTAAACTCCAAAACAGTTACGGGTTGGTGGCCCAATGTAAAAAGCTGAGCATAGCTGTAAGGAATAGGAATGAAAAACTGATAAAATCAGTTTTCAGATGGCACAGTTGATGATATGCTCATGGTCATACCATCTCCCTGTTAAGGAGCGAGGTCTATTCCTACCTCTTCCACAAAACGTGGCATTAGTATAATTGATACTAGATCAAACCGTTCAAAAGAACGGCCAGCATATGCCCCCAACAATCCCGAAGGATTTAGCTAAATGGGCAGAGAGCTGAGACCGCCTCTGTGATCCCAAAGAGCCCGTGGTACCAGACACGTCCTCTGGTCAAGACTCGTAACCCGAAGGCTACTACCAGTAAAGTTCCATGAAACTTCGGGACTGGTGGCCCCATTGCGTCGAACGCAAAGCCAGCGATCCATACAAACCATTCATCATTCTGATTCAAATCCCCACCATTCGTACCCCAGATCCAAACCTTCACATACATATACCCCAAACCAATCAATTCATTTAAACTCCCAATCAAAAATACCACCCCATTCAACATATTCATACAATTCCCTGATGAGTTAATACTCGCCGTCTGGCAAAAGCAGTACGTGCGAACTCATTCAAAAGTCTAACCCTATCACTTGTGGAGAGAGCTTGACTGACGTCAAACCCGCCCCTAACCTGTCTCACACCAAACGCACTCAGACTCCGAAGGTCTTCGTACGATGGACACTCACAGAGAACATGTTCCCATGTCTCCTCGCTCAAGCCACAATGGCATTCCTGTGTGTCACTGAGACGCCTCTGATGCAAAAAAGCATTGAGAGACCCGTGACCAGTCAGCAGGAACCCGAGACTTAGGTTAAAACCAAAGTCCGGTCGGCTACCAACAAACGTGACATCACGAATGTATCGGTAAGTGTCCCGCCCATTCAGACTTGTGTCCCATCTGACCTGCCAGTCAGACACAACACACTCATTCAGCAGTTTCTTACACACACTAAGCCCTAAACTCTCCACATTCCTATCCGCTAACCATTCACCCTGCAGCAATGGTATCCGCCTCTTAACCTTAAAAAGAACGGCCCGACGCCGAACTTCCAAGTCAAGAGGTGGAACCCCCAGTAGAACCTGCATTGCCTCAGTAGAGACAGTGCGGCACACTGGCATACACCCCATCATTGTCACACGCTGGCAAGCCAGCACTTTCTTTCTACCAACAACAGTCGTAACCGCATCACACCACACAGACGATCCATACGTTGCGCATGCAACGAACAGACCGTTGTATATGGTGCGAACGGCACGCCTGCTGAGGCCCCACTCATTCCGCAAAATACGACGCACTTGTCCAACCACTCCAAGCAGCCGGCGTTTGAGACCGGTGAAGTGAGGAGTGAAACACATCCTCTCACCAAAGGTAATGCCAAGGTATTTAACCTCAGTCACATACCTTAAGTTGACGCCATTCAGACCAATTGATGGATGTCGACTGGCCGACAATCTGCCCTTGAGCAGCATTGTCGTAGTCTTGTCCATGGCCAAGCTAACGCCAACACTGTTGCCCCAATCGCATACAGTGCGCAAATGCGCCCCCGCAAGTGCCTCAATCTCAGCGCGCGACTGCCCCTCAACCATAAGTATCAGGTCATCCGCATACGCGCAGCACTTACAAACCTGTTCGAGTTGACGCAACAAAGTATCCATCATTAGGTTCCATATATATGGACCACAGATGGAACCCTGCGGACAGCCTCGAACCACATCCACCGTGACACTTTCGTGCCGCCCTATAGCACACGCTCTTCTGCCTGAGAAATAACTCTCCCAGAGAGATAATTCCCGACAGCCACACTCACTCAATTTCCTCAACACACTATCCCAACTCAGGTTGTCAAACGCGCCCTGGAAATCAATGAAGATGCCCAAGACATAGTTTGACGTACTGGTCGCCACACAATCTTTAACATACTTCCACGCATCTTCCGTACACTTTCCCTGTCTAAAACCATATTGTCTATCGGACATTTGCTGATCCACAATCTCCTGAAGCCTTTCTATCATTACTCTTTCCAATACTTTGCCAAGTACTGGAAGGAGACTGATGCCCCGAAAGGATCGAGGATTGCTCCTGATCCTATCAGGCGACTTCAAAAGCACAATCACCTTTGCATTCTTCCATTCATAGGGGAAATATCCCTCATTCACACACCTTCCATACAACACATTCAAATAGTCTGGAATTGACTTCCAGACACTCTTACACATTTCCCCCGTAAAACCATCCGCACCAGGCGACTTTCTCGACTTTAACATCGAGAAAGCCACCCCCAATTCACCCTCCCGAAGGGGATCAGCGGAAGCTGTCACCATAGGTGGCAATTCCCGCTGATCCGCCCTTGGGAAGAAACCATTCAAAAGCACATTCATGCAGTCACTCCAAGCTGTTAGCTGGACGCCTCCAACCTGAAGACTGCTCACATCACACGTCTTGCCTCTACCTCTGACTATCTTATAAGCACTTCCCCAGGGGTCATGCTTATTGCGTTCCAAAAAGGAGCGCCATTCATCCTCTTTCACCTTTACAAGCATTTGCTTGTACTCATTCATACACCTGCGATACTCAGTTCTGAGCTGGGCTGCATCGTCGGTGCTAGCTATTCTTGCCCTTTGGAATCGCTTCCGCAAGGTTCGAACAGACCGACGCTTTATAGTCAACTCATGCGTCCACCACTTCACATGCCTGAGATTTACCTTTCGGGTCCTCTCAAACATGCGATCATTCACACAAGTCAACCACCTACTCACACACGCAACCTGCTCATCTACACTCAGAGCTCGAAAGGTATCGAGATCAACTTGCGTTGACTCCCCTACTGCACCTCATGTAGTGACCAGTTTGCGCCACAAGTGCGCCATCTATTACCCCGCTCACTATCAAGCACAGTGGAGGTGTGAGTGAGACAAACCTCAATAGGATTGTGATCACTGACACCATGCCCACCCAACACACACCACTCAAAAGCAAACACACCCAAAGCTGCCTCATTCACAAAAGTGACATCAATGTCACTCTTCCCCATCGGACCATCAAACGTGTACCACTCACTGGGTTCGTTAACGACCCGTACATCCTTTGAGACAGCCCATTCGGCTAGCAAATCGCCCCTTGTAAGGTTCAAATACCCAGACGCATGTCTGGATATCTTACTGAACCACAAGGGGGATGCTGCATTCGCATCTAAACCCAGGATGACTGGTACGCTACTCGCCAGTAGTAGCACCTCATCCATATAAGTCATATACGGCTCAAGGGGCACCCCAAAAGCACAATATACGCTCCCTACAAAAACCCTGCCAAAACTACCACTTAAACATACGCACACCCCCAGTTGGTTGAATTCACCAAGGTGCATTCAATACCAACATCATTCACCACAACAGCGGAATTGGCCCTACTGTCAGGAAATACCCGCATCCCTGCGGGTAGGCCCCGTATACAACCAGAGGTTGCATATGGTTCCTGCAGTACATGACGCTGCCTCTTTCACACATCATTTGCCCAATATCACACATTACCGCATACGACTTCTGGCAGTTCAACTGCAGAATTTTGCTAGACATTTTAATGTCTAGCATTCGCCCGAGCTACATTCCGCTATAAACCGGACACGCCGGCGACATCATAAGATGGTCAGACGGCTTGCCCTTAAACGCGCAGTTCCGGCAGTTCAGCGCATTGCTGCACTGAGCCACACGGTGACCCATTTGGCCGCAGCGACGACACACGTCCTCTTTGGCCCTGCATTCCGCAACTTTGTGGTCGAAACCCAAGCAACGGAAGCATCCCACTACCGGGTCGTAACTCCTCACTCGGAACGAAAACCACTTGACGTAGCAGCGTCCGACATCCAACAGAGTTTGCATGGCCAGGCCAGCTCCCTCCAAGACGACGTTTACTGCACCGTCAGTGGATGGTGCCCAAGGTTTGCTCACCATCTTGACTTCCTTCTTAAAGGACTCGAGAGACATCTTGTCCTTCAAGTTCAACTCATGCAGATCACTCATGAACTCGTCAGGAGTAATCTGCGAGTGAACGCCATGGATAACAACTTTGGGCCCCAACTTCTCATTCACACTCACATCCAAACCAACTTCGCTGAACTTTGCGTTCTCCGCAATCTTCCTCCGCTCAGCTACGGATGGGGTGCGTATAATGGCACCACCATCACGTAGAGGTTTCACCTCGTGAACCCGCACACCCAGAGTAGGCCCTACCTCCTTCACCACCTGCTCGACCACGTCTTTCGCGGTTTTGCCAGCCGTCCTGCTGCGCACAACCAAAGACCAAGTCTCAACTGGTCGCGGCATCTCCGGTGTAGACGACACTGTCGACACTGGACCTCTCCTGTGTGTGGCCACCGGCGGAGCAGGCATCTGGTGTGCTTTCACAAGCCTGGCTTGATCCTCAAGCACCTCCAAACGCCCCTTTAGGCGCTCGTTTTCCGCAACCAGCGAAAACAGCAGCGCCTCATACTCGCTCGTGCTCTCCAAAAGGAGAGAAAACAGAGCCTCATTCACTCCACTGCCTACGGCGGACGACAACACGCCCTTCGAGATGGCCTTCATCTTCTCAATGGGCGTCCCCTTGCGCTTAGGCGGCGCCGCTTTCCTCGCCGAACACGAGGCAACGGGAACCGCGAAAGCAGGAACGCCTTCCTCCCCCACATCCTCTCCAGCCACCGAAGTGGCTTGGGAAGCAGCCAACATCTGCTTCTCTCCATCAAGCACACCAATGGCACTCCAAGGTAGACCCATGTCCCCTTGGGAGCCACCACACGCACTCATTCCTGACGTCTGGGACGTCTCGTTGACAGAAACCTCAGAGAGAGCCTTCCTCAATCTGAGTTTGTCCACAAACCCCCTGCGTCTCGTCTCCAGCTTTGTCCTCTGAGAATCAGAGGTCGCGCTCGTATCATCCTCGGATGATACCGCACCCTCCCTATCCCCCTTGACCATCTTCAACTCACCAGACACCTCACTGGTCTTCTTCTTGCGTGGTGGCATAGCAACCACACAAAAACTTGCACGCACGTGCTAAGTTACCGCAAGAAAAAGCAAAAACAGATAACGCACTAATACACGCACACAACCGAATTACTGTACTTGTACACGTACACGTACGAAAGCAACGGCAACTCACGCACACTAAGAAAAGCGCTGATTAAACGAACGGTAAACAAAGCACCGTTAACTGATAAGCGCAGGCCGAAAACAATTATGCTCTTCCGTGAACACGTCTGCACGCTTCGAAGGTCGAAACACAACTGAGTAGATAGGGACATGAAAGTCGGTGTGTTTAACGTGAACTCCTGCCACATTGGCTTAATTTCACGGTGCATTCACTGGATTAATTTGAGCGTCAATCAGCGCCCTCATGGCGAACCACAAGTGCCAATTGTCGTCACTACTGTTTGGTCGTGACGACATCCTTGGTGAGGATCGAGGCCTACCTAAAACCTCTACTGAACTATGGTGGTCCAGCGCCCGGTTGTATAACGCAGGTCCACGTCGAGCCTAAGCTCTGTCCGCATTTGGACGGTAAACCACAGCCACCACGATACTCCCCGAAGGGCCGCAACCAAAGACCAGAACGGAATAAAATTCCGTGGGCACCTGGTCACCCGTGGTACCAGAATTAAAGCCTCCGGTCAAGCTTCGTGCCACGAAGAACACTTCCAATTTAAACTCCAAAACAGTTACGGGTTGGTGGCCCAATGTAAAAAGCTGAGCATAGCTGTAAGGAATAGGAATGAAAAACTGATAAAATCAGTTTTCAGATGGCACAGTTGATGATATGCTCATGGTCATACCATCTCCCTGTTAAGGAGCGAGGTCTATTCCTACCTCTTCCACAAAACGTGGCATTAGTATAATTGATACTAGATCAAACCGTTCAAAAGAACGGCCAGCATATGCCCCCAACAATCCCGAAGGATTTAGCTAAATGGGCAGAGAGCTGAGACCGCCTCTGTGATCCCAAAGAGCCCGTGGTACCAGACACGTCCTCTGGTCAAGACTCGTAACCCGAAGGCTACTACCAGTAAAGTTCCATGAAACTTCGGGACTGGTGGCCCCATTGCGTCGAACGCAAAGCCAGCGATCCATACATACCATTCATCCTTCTGATTCA
Organism: Drosophila testacea; assembly: GCA_035043265.1. Lineage (NCBI taxonomy): Eukaryota > Metazoa > Arthropoda > Insecta > Diptera > Drosophilidae > Drosophila > Drosophila testacea. The sequence goes on from JAWNND010000154.1 coordinate 35,763, forward strand.
AATCCCCACCATTCATGCCCCAGATCCAAACCTTCAACATACATATACCCCAAAACCAATCAACTCATATAAACTCCCAATCAAAAATACCACCCCATTCAACCGATTCATACTATTCCCTGATGAGTTAATACTCGCCGTCTGGCAAAAGCAGAACGTGCGAACTCATTCAAAAGTCTAACCCTATCACTTGTGGAGAGAGCTTGACTGACGTCAAACCCGCCCCTAACCTGTCTCACACCAAACGCACTCAGACTCCGAAGGTCTTCGTACGATGGACACTCACAGAGAACATGTTCCCATGTCTCCTCGCTCAAGCCACAATGGCATTCCTGTGTGTCACTGAGACGCCTCTGATGCAAAAAAGCATTTAGAGACCCGTGACCAGTCAGCAGGAACCCGAGACTTAGGTTAAAACCAAAGTCCGGTCGGCTACCAACAAACGTGACATCACGAATGTATCGGTAAGTGTCCCGCCCATTCAGACTTGTGTCCCATCTGACCTGCCAGTCAGACACAACACACTCATTCAGCAGTTTCTTACACACACTAAGCCCTAAACTCTCCACGTTCCTATCCGCTAACCACTCACCCTGCAGCAATGGTATCCGCCTCTTAACCTTAAAAAGAACGGCCCGACGCCGAACTTCCAAGTCAAGAGGAGGAACCCCCAGTAGAACCTGCATTGCCTCAGTAGAGACAGTGCGGCACACTGGCATACACCCCATCATTGTCACTCTCTGGCAAGCCAGCACTTTCTTTCTACCAACAACAGTCGTAACCGCATCACACCACACAGACGATCCATACGTTGCGCATGCAACGAACAGACCGTTGTATATGGTGCGAACGGCACGCCTGCTGAGGCCCCACTCATTCCGCAAAATACGACGCACTTGTCCAACCACTCCAAGCAGCCGGCGTTTGAGACCGGTGAAGTGAGGAGTGAAACACATCCTCTCACCAAAGGTAATGCCAAGGTATTTAACCTCAGTCACATACCTTAAGTTGACGCCATTCAGACCAATTGATGGATGTCGACTGGCCGACAATCTGCCCTTGAGCAGCATTGTCGTAGTCTTGTCCATGGCCAAGCTAACGCCAACACTGTTGCCCCAATCGCATACAGTGCGCAAATGCGCCCCCGCAAGTGCCTCAATCTCAGCGCGCGACTGCCCCTCAACCATAAGTATCAGGTCATCCGCATACGCGCAGCACTTACAAACCTGTTCGAGTTGACGCAACAAAGTATCCATCATTAGGTTCCATATATATGGACCACAGATGGAACCCTGCGGACAGCCTCGAACCACATCCACTGTGACACTTTCGTGCCGCCCTATAGCACACGCTCTTCTGCCTGAGAAATAACTCTCCCAGAGAGATAATTCCCGACAGCCACATTCACTCAATTTCCTCAACACACTATCCCAACTCAGGTTGTCAAACGCGCCTTGGAAATCAATGAAGATGCCCAAGACATAGTTTGACGTACTGGTCGCCACACAATCTTTAACATACTTCCACGCATCTTCCGTACACTTTCCCTGTCTAAAACCATATTGTCTATCGGACATTTGCTGATCCACAATCTCCTGAAGCCTTTCTATCATTACTCTTTCCAATACTTTGCCAAGTACTGGAAGGAGACTGATGCCCCGAAAGGATCGAGGATTGCTCCTGATCCTATCAGGCGACTTCAAAAGCACAATCACCTTTGCATTCTTCCATTCATAGGGGAAATATCCCTCATTCACACACCTTCCATACAACACATTCAAATAGTCTGGAATTGACTTCCAGACACTCTTACACATTTCCCCCGTAAAACCATCCGCACCAGGCGACTTTCTCGACTTTAACATCGAGAAAGCCACCCCCAATTCACCCTCCCGAAGGGGATCAGCGGAAGCTGTCACCATAGGTGGCAATTCCCGCTGATCCGCCCTTGGGAAGAAACCATTCAAAAGCACATTCATGCAGTCACTCCAAGCTGTTAGCTGGACGCCTCCAACCTGAAGACTGCTCACATCACACGTCTTGCCTCTACCTCTGACTATCTTATAAGCACTTCCCCAGGGGTCATGCTTATTGCGTTCCAAAAAGGAGCGCCATTCATCCTCTTTCACCTTTACAAGCATTTGCTTGTACTCATTCATACACCTGCGATACTCAGTTCTGAGCTGGGCTGCATCGTCGGTGCTAGCTATTCTTGCCCTTTGGAATCGCTTCCGCAAGGTTCGAACAGACCGACGCTTTATAGTCAACTCATGCGTCCACCACTTCACATGCCTGAGATTTACCTTTCGGGTCCTCTCAAACATGCGATCATTCACACAAGTCAACCACCTACTCACACACGCAACCTGCTCATCTACACTCAGAGCTCGAAAGGTATCGAGATCAACTTGCGTTGACTCTTCCCTGACTAGCACCTCATGTAGTGACCAGTTTGCGCCACAAGTGCGCCATCTATTACCCCGCTCACTATCAAGCATAGTGGAGGTGTGAGTGAGACAAACCTCAATAGGATTGTGATCACTGACACCATGCCCACCCAACACACACCACTCAAACGCAAACACACCCATAGCTGCCTCATTCACAAAAGTGACATCAATGTCACTCTTCCCCATCGGACCATCAAACGTGTACCACTCACTGGGTTCGTTAACGACCCGTACATCCTTTGAGACAGCCCATTCGGCTAGCAAATCGCCCCTTGTAAGGTTCAAATACCCAGACGCATGTCTGGATATCTTACTGAACCACAAGGGGGATGCTGCATTCGCATCTAAACCCAGGATGACTGGTACGCTACTCGCCAGTAGTAGCACCTCATCCATATAAGTCATATACGGCTCAAGGGGCACCCCAAAAGCACAATATACGCTCCCTACAAAAACCCTGCCAAAACTACCACTTAAACATACGCACACCCCCCAGTTGGTTGAATTCACCAAGGTGCATTCAATACCAACATCATTCACCACAACAGCGGAATTGGCCCTACTGTCAGGAAATACCCGCATCCCTGCGGGTAGGCCCCGTATACAACCAGAGGTTGCATATGGTTCCTGCAGTAGGGCAATGACGCTGCCTCTTTCACACATCATTTGCCCAATATCACACATTACCGCATACGACTTCTGACAGTTCAACTGCAGAATTTTGCTAGACATTTTAATGTCTAGCATTCGCCCGAGCTACTATTCCGCTATAAACCGGACACGCCGGCGACATCATAAGATGGTCAGACGGCTTGCCCTTAAACGCGCAGTTCCGGCAGTTCAGCGCATTGCTGCACTGAGCCACACGGTGACCCATTTGGCCGCAGCGACGACACACGTCCTCTTTGGCCCTGCATTCCGCAACTTTGTGGTCGAAACCCAAGCAACGGAAGCATCCCACTACCGGGTCGTAACTCCTCACTCGGAACGAAAACCACTTGACGTAGCAGCGTCCGACATCCAACAGAGTTTGCATGGCCAGGCCAGCTCCCTCCAAGACGACGTTTACTGCACCGTCAGCGGATGGTGCCCATGGTTTGCTCACCATCTTGACTTCCTTCTTAAAGGACTCGAGAGACATCTTGTCCTTCAAGTTCAACTCGTGCAGATCACTCATGAACTCGTCAGGAGTAATCTGCGAGTGAACGCCATGGATCACAACCTTGGGCCCCAACTTCTCATTCACGCTCACATCCAAACCCACCTCGCTGAACTTTGCGTTCTCCGCAATCTTCCTCCGCTCAGCTACGGATGGGGTGCGTATAATAGCACCACCATCACGTAGAGGTTTCACCTCATGGACACGGACACCCAGAGTAGGCCCTACCTCCTTCACAACCTGCTCGACCACGTCTTTCGCGGTTTTGCCAGCCGTCCGGCTGCGCACAACCAAAGACCAAGTCTCAACTGGTCGCGGCATCTCCGGTGTAGACGACACGCGCACTGGACCTCCTGTGTGGGCCACCGGCGGAGCGGCACTGGTGTGCTTCAGCCTGGCTGATCCTCAAGCACCTCAAGCCTTAGCGCTCGTTTCCGCAACCGCGAACAGCAGCGCCTCTCCGTGCCTCCAAGGAGAGAAAACACTGCCTCACTCATTCCACTACCTACGGCGGATGACAACACGCCTTTTGAAATGGCCTTCAACTTCTCTATGGGCGTCCCCTTGCGCTTAGGCGGCGCCGCTTTCCTCGCCGAACACGAGGCAACGGGAACCGCGAAAGCAGGAACGCCTTCCTCCCCCACATCCTCTCCAGCCACCGAAGTGGCTTGGGAAGCAGCCAACATCTGCTTCTCTCCATCAAGCACACCAATGGCACTCCAAGGTAGACCCATGTCCCCTTGGGAGCCACCACACGCACTCATTCCAGACGTCTGGGACGTCTCATTGACAGAAACCTCAGAGAGAGCCTTCCTCAATCTCAGTTTGTCAACAAACCCCCTGCGTCTCGTCTCCAGCTTTGTCCTCTGAGAATCAGAGGTCGCGCTCGTATCATCCTCAGATGACACCGCACCCTCCCTATCCCCCTTGACCATCTTCAACTCACCAGACACCTCACTGGTCTTCTTCTTGCGTGGTGGCATAGCAACCACACAAAAACTTGCACGCACGTGCTAAGTTACCGCAAGAAAAAGCAAAAACGAATAACGCACTAATACACGCACACAACCGAATTACTGTACTTGTACACGTACACGTACGAAAGCAACGGCAACTCACGCACACTAAGAAAAGCGCTGATTAAACGAACGGTAAACAAAGCACCGTTAACCGATAAGCGCAGGCCGAAAACAATTATGCTCTTCCGTGAACACGTCTGCACGCTTCGAAGGTCGAAACACAACTGAGTCGATAGGGACAGTAGGAATCTTGTTAATCCATTCATGCGCGTTACTAATTGGATGACGAGGCATTTGGCTACCTTAAGAGAGTCATAGTTACTCCAGCCGTTCATTCGCTCTTACTTGAATTTCTTCACTTTGACATTCTGAGCACTGGACAGAAATCACATTGTGTCAACACCAGCTAGGGCCATCACAATGCTTTGGTTTAATAAGACAGTAGGAATCCCCAAGTCCGTGCCAGTTCTGCATTGATTGTTAATTGATAATCGTACTGATTTAAAATAATTAATTGGTTGCCTAATTAGTATTCTTAGAATTTTAAGCAAGAATGTTCAATAATTGGCTACGTAACTAAACTATCCGGGGAGCAAGAAACTACCATAAATGATATAAACTCTATTTACTCAGAGTGAGCACATAAACCATGTTATTGTTTACCAATCAAGCGCGACTATCTTAATCTTCAGAGCGAATCCTTTTCCTGAAGTTCCGGATCTAATTTGCCGACTTCCCCTACCTACATTATTCTATCGACCAAAGACTCTTCACCTGGTCGACAGGTTTTACAAGTAATATAAATCTTCTGCTTTACGGGAATGTATATGTATACAACTTTAGCGCCATCCATTTTAAGGGCTAGACATAAATAAATTATTTGAAGCGGAGAAGCCATGTCGTTTTGGAAAAGTCATATCTCCACCAAACTAAGAACGACATATCATATATTAAAGCCACATAGCTTCTCGTGGAGATATGTCGTTCTTAGCTCGGCGGAGATATGCTGCGCCGACTTATGTCGCTACACCTAAGAAAACTAATCGAAATGAATCTGAGTGATTCAATTCAAAAAAAATATAGCGCAAGCTAACTTTGGCGCGCCAAAGTTTGGATACCTTGCAGTGCCCTTTGTAAGCCGTCAGATTTTTTACAAAATTTGTTAAATGTTGATTTTGAACCGATCGATCCTATGGCAGCTATATGATATAGTAGTCCGATTTACACCAAATTTGATCAGCGTGTTAAGAACATAATCAAATACACAATGTGTATATTTTGTTGAGATATTTTGAGAAACAAAAAGTTTTTCATACTAAATGTTGTTTTCGAACCGATCGTTCCTATGGCAGCTATATGATATTGTAGTCCGATTTACACCAAATTTGGTCAGCCTTGTTAAAACTCAATCAAACACACAATGTGTATATTTTGACATGCAGGGTGTTAACTTATATATAAAACTCTTTGTTCTGATTCAGCAATAATGCTGACATAATAATTGACATTATTGCTGACTTTTTCATTGCTGACGTTAATGCTGATATTATTGATGGCATTATTGCTGACATTATTGCTGACTTTTCCATTGCTGACATTAATGCTGACTTTAAAGCTTATTACATTATTGCTGACATTATTGCTGAAAATTATTGCTCACTACTGATCAACGCAACGCGCTGTAGCCAGCTTTCATAAAACCCACCCACAAATACATGAACATTTTTTCTGTCCTCAAAAAAAAACATGAGAGAGCAAGCGACACAGAGACTACTCTCCTCAGGAGAGTCTCCTGCTGTAAGGTCGATACGATACTGATGCAATCAAGTCGTAAATCGTTTCTCTCTGCTCGGCAATCTCTGCTATGTTCGTTGCTCGCTCGGCTGGGATCAACAAGCTTCGTAAAGTTTGCCGACGAGCTGGGATCTACACAGAGAGAAAAATCAAGTATTTCGACTTAATACTCAACAATTCGAACTAGATATCGAACCAAGTACGGAATTACTATATTTGAGGACGACGCACTTATTTCAAGATCGATTTTCAAGTACGATTTTTAAGATTGTATTCTTGAATTAAGTTCACTTTACTCTTGAATCAAGTACTGAAAACTTTAAAAATGAGAATTTTCGATCTCAGTTGATTCAGTCAAAATTTGTTAAATGTTGATTTTGAGCCGATCGTTCCTATGGCAGCTATATAATATAGTATTCCGATTTACACCAAATTTGGTCAGCCTGTTTAAAACTTAATTAAGCATACAATGTGTATATTTGGTTGAGATATTTTGAGAAACAAAAAAGTTTTTCATACTAAATATTGTTTTCGAACCGATCGTTCCTATGGCAGCTATATGATATAGTTATCCGATCCGGCCGGTTCCGACATATGTACTGCGTGCAGCAAAAAGAGGGACCTGTACTAAGTTTCATCAAGATAGCTTCAAAACTGAGAGACTAGTTTGCATAGAAACAGACGGACAGACGGACAGACGGACAGAAAGACGGACAGACGGACATGGCTATATCGACTCAGCTCGTCGCCCTGATCAAGAATATATATACTTTATGGGGTCTGTGAGGCTTCCTTCAATGCGTTACACATTTCGTGACAAAATTATAATACCCTCTGCAAGGGTATAACAATTACATACGGTGTTTTATGGCTATTAAAACAACAGAAGTAGTGGATAACAAATAAAATGTACTTTCGTGTATTGCTCAAAAACATGTAATGGTGTTTATCCATGCACTTTTCACACAAAAACATTAAATGTTTTAGCGCAATGCGAAAACGCATTTGATTGTGAGACTAGTCTGTATAGAAACAGACTGACGGATATCGACTCAGTTCTTCTTATTAAGAACATATATTTCTGTATGGGGTCTGACACGTCTCTTTCGATGCGTTGCGCACTTCTTGAAAAAATCCTAATACCCTCTGCAAGGAAATATAAAGAATAACAAATGATTACTGGGGCTGTATTAACCTGATGACGCGCAATATATTTCCTGGTTTTAACTAAGAGCTTATGTTAAAAAAAAAAAAAATGCATTCAGTTGGAAGGGCCCGACATTAAAATACCCTGCGGAAGCAAATATGCAGCGCTAAACACACACACGCATTAATTAATTCTCAGAATGTGAACGCGAGCATCAGTAGAGAGCGAAGAAGAGAGAACAAGTGCAAAATGAGAGCAATAGAGAAATGATATGTTACAAAGCATGCATTCATGTATGAAATAGATACCAATGTATGTACGATTGTGCGTATTTATGTAAATAGGTGCATGTATGCGTAATGTATTTTGTTGTTGTATGTTTTGTCTATTGGCGACCAAACTAAGTTAAACGCATTTTGTTTTCGAAATTATATTGGCGTAGAAAATCTTTCGTGTTTATTATCCGATCTTGATTAAAATTACATTTAAATATTTTTCGTACCAAACCTCAAATCTGTAGCTTGAAAATAGGTTTAGTTATATAGTTATTTTGAATTTGTGGGCGAAGGGGCGTGGCATTCAAAATTTAAAATAAAATATAGCGCAAGCGAACTTTGGCGCGCCAAAGTTTGGATGCCCTTGCAGTGCCCTGTTAAAGCCGACAGATTTTTTACAAAATTTGTTAAATATTGTTTTCGAACCGATCGTTCCTATGGTAGCTATATGATATAGTAGTCCGATTTAAACCAAATTTGATCAGCCTGTTTAAAACTTAATCAAACACACAATGTGCTTATTTGGTTGAGATATTTTGAGAAACAAAAAAGTTTTTCATACTAAATGTTGTTTTCGAACCGATCAATCCTATGGCAGCTATATGATATAGTTATCCGATCCGGCCGGTTCCGACATATGTACTGCGTGCAGCAAAAAGACGGACCTGTACCAAGTTTCATCAAGATAGCTTCAAAACTGAGAGACTAGTTTGCATAGAAACAGACAGACAGACAGACAGACAGACAGACAGACAGACAGACAGACGGACAGACGGTCAGACGGACATAGCTATATCGACTCAGCTCGTCGCCCTGATCAAGAATATATATACTTTATGGGGTCTGACACGACTCCTTCAATGCGTTACACATTTCGTGACAAAATTATAATACCCTCTGCAAGGGTATAAAAATAAGTCGGGGATCTCAGATCCCTCAGTTTCGGCATCGGGAGGGAATATAAATTCTGGCCCTTGCTCGTCCCGAAAACAGGAGATGGTCACCATGCCAGCCTGTTCATCCCTAAAACAGGAGACGGTCCCCATGCCAGCCTGCGCTGAAGAAGTGGTCGCTGGTCCAAGCAAACCTGCATTCCATCCAGGCCTTGGGGTAAAAGGTACCTTCCTCTCTCCAGCTGACAACCTGGGGAAACAGCAGAGCACTACAAGTGCGGCTGGGCCCTCGTCTGGTGCAGAAGCTGAGGGGAAGAAACCTACAGCCAGCGTCACGCGCAAGTTCTCATATGCCGAGAGGAGGAGTGCCGGCCATATTCTGGAGCGACAGAACGCGCTCTCAAATACGAAGCCATGGGAGGATTGGCTGAAGAAGGTAGAGTGGGCGAGAGGCGTGCTCCCCTCCTACCAAAGCAGGCCACCAAGAGCTCAGGCTCAGCCGAAGAGGCAACGGTCGCAGGAAACTCCTGGTCCGTCTGCCAAGAAGATAAGGTTTCAAGCGGGGAGATCCTTCGCTCAAATTGCCAAGGAGAGGATCCTAATAGGGGTCTTCGACAGAAGCAGTGAGAGCGGAAGAATCCCCCGAAACCAATGGAAGTGGGTGGAGGCAGCGTTAGCCATACGCTGTTTTGAGTTGCTGGAAGACGAGCCCGGTCCACCCCCCTCCTGCAAAGATGTTGGTTGGTACCAGGGCAACATCAAGGTTGTAGCCTGCGATGACGAAAAGTCGGCAGAGCTGTATAAGATGGCAGTATCCAAAGCCGGGGAGGTTTATCCGGGAGCTGACCTGGTGGCAGTCGACTGGTGCGACGTGCCAGTGAGGCCAAGGGCACGGATCTGGATACCGGCCTCAATAAAGGAACCGGAGCGTATCCTGAAAATGCTCCAAAGGTGCAACCCCAGCCTTCCGACACAAGACTGGAAGGTGGTCAAGGTGGAGGAGATGCAAGGGGCCGTTAACCAGGCAGTGATCATCCTCAATAAGGAATCACTCGCCCCAATCGAGGCAGCCGGAGGAGAGCTGAATTTTGGTTTCAGCTCCGTATACATCAAGGTGTATAAATCGGATGCAGCCACGGAGGAATGTCTCGACAGCAAGCCAGCTGTTGAAGACATCTCCTCTGAGATGGAAGCTCCTGAACACCCGGAGCTAGAAGGGTACGCCTCAGTCGCGTCCACGATTACGCGCGACCTTAAGGCGCTCTGCAGGCTGGCAGACATGGAAGCAGCTACTTCGACCGACGATGAGGACGCAAATAGGACAGTGGTGGAGGCCAATTCTTCAGATGTCGATAAGACTTCTGCATATCAACCTCCACCACTGTAAGGTAGCATCTGCTGCCCTTTTGCTCCGCCTGGCTGGAGGCGGAGTAGACATCGTCCTGATACAGGAACCTTGGCTGGTGAGTGGCAAGGTTTCTGGACTTGGGACCCCAGACTTCAAGCTAATAGTGCCTGAATCACAAGGTAAAATTAGAACCTGCATTCTAGCAAGAAAGCACTTTTGTATTTTCTTGCTCCATAATTTCAGTAATGAAGATAACACCGCGGCAAGCCTGGAGCTCCAGCAAACTCCGATAAGGCTGCTATCAAGCTACATGGCCTACGAACATGCAGACCCACCAGATGAAAAGGTGAGAAGCCTCATAAAGGACTGTGAGATCCAACAAATCGGCCTCATTGTCGGGTGCGACGCCAACGCCCACCACACCCAGTGGGGTAGTACCAACACGAATGGAAGGGGTGAGTTACTTCTAGACTACATTCTCAGCACGAATCAGCTGATCTGCAATAAAGGTAATGACCCTACCTTCATAATTAAGAATAGGAAAGAAGTCATAGACCTGACCCTTGCCTCCCACAATATCTTCGACTCTATTCAAGAGTGGAAGGTATCTACAGAACATTCATTCTCTGACCATAGGTATATTGAATTCGTTGTAAATATGCTGCGCCCCGAACCTATAATGTTTACCAACGCCAGAAAAACAAACTGGCCGAAATATCATAGTTTACTTACAACAGCCATCCCGGAATACCCTCCAGAAGGCCCTCACACAATAAAAAATCGTATGTCCCTGGTCAATACCTTCACTGAGGCATGTAACTCTGCAAGCAAAGCGGCATGTCCAGTAAGTAGACCAAAACTAAAGAAAAAACCACCTTGGTGGTCATCCGACCTAAACGCTCTTCGCACAAAAAGCAGAGCCCCATTCAATAAAGCTAAGTTTCTCGACTCTGAACAATCTTGGTCCGACTACAAAACTAGCCTAGCAAACTATAAAAAGGCCACAAGGAGAGCCAAAAGAATATCATGGCACACTTTTTGCTCGGATATAGAATCATCACCCGAAGCGGCCAGGTTGAGAAAAATACTCTCGAAAACTAACCCTACCCTAGGGTACATTAAAAGGGCAGATCAGTCTTGGACTACGTCGAGCGAGGAGTCGCTTGACGCTCTTCTCTCCATTCACTTTCCAGGATGCAGTAAGCAGGATAAGCTACCAAATCCACCTATAGGTGAGATACCCATAAAACATTCCCTTCTCAGCAGAAGTAATATCAACTGGGCGATAAATAGCTTTAAGCCGTACAAATCGCCCGGTCCAAATGATATCACTCCCGCTAAACTAATACACGCTGGGCCAACAGCCATAAACTGGCTCCAAAGAATCTTCACTGAAGTTTTCAAAATAGGTTATATCCCTGATACATGGAATGCCTCAAAGGTGGTCTTCATTCCAAAAGCCGGTAAGGCATCCCACACTGCTCCGAAGGACTTTAGACCAATAAGTCTATCCTCTTTCATGTTAAAAACCTTTGAACGGCTCCTGACCCTGCACTTAAGGACCAGCATCCCGTCAACACTCCTCTCCAATAGTCAACACGCTTATAGAAAGGGCAGATCCACGGAGACAGCTCTGCATTCTGTTATTTCTGCCGTAGAAAAATCACTATGGCTTAAAGAATACACTCTCATAGCCTTTTTAGATATAGAGGGGGCTTTTAATAATGTTACTCCGGAGGCCATCACCGGCGCGCTGACAGGTCTGGGGGTCGATAACCGTCTAGTGGGATTGATAAATCAGTTGCTCACAAGCAGGGTTATATCATCCTCACTTGGCTCATCCACTCTCACCAGACACATCAGCAGAGGAACTCCCCAAGGGGGGTTCTGTCTCCTCTCCTATGGAACATAGTAGTAAATGAACTATTCTGTGACATAGAGGGGGGAGGATGCCAGGTGGTTGCCTACGCAGATGACGTCGCTATTATATTTGCGGGTAAATACCCCCAAACGCTTTGCGATCTGATGACGACCAAACTTAAAAAGTTGGTCACCTGGGCTGAAAAAAGTGGCTTGGGGATCAACCCCGATAAAACAGAATTGGTTCTCTTCTCCAGGAAATACAAAATCCCACAACTAATACCCCCAAAACTAAAGGAGACTAACCTCTCCTTCAGCGAAAGCGCGAGATAGTTAGGTCTAGTCCTGGACAAAAAACTGGACTGGAACCTAAATATCCAAGAACGAAGCAGAAAAGCAATAGTAGCTCTCTACACTTGTAGGAAAGCTATAGGGCTCAAGTGGGGCATGTCCCCTCACATCGTACACTGGCTATACACAGCGGTAGTCAGACCGATCCTTCTGTATGGGATCCTAGTTTGGTGGCCAGCCCTATCGTGACAAACCACAAACAATAAAATAAATAAAATTCAGAGGATGGCAGAGCTATGCATTACAGGAGCTCTCCGCTCAACCCCAAGCGATGCACTCGATGCCATCCTCAATATTAGGACACTAAAGCAAGTAAGCGTGGAACGCGCCACAATGACAGCAATTCGCTTGAGAGACTCAGGCTACTGGGTTGCCAAGCCCTATGGACACTCTGCGATTCTAACTAATAGCAGACATGTCCCCACTAAGACTGACTACTGTATGCCAAAAGAGCACATAGAGACACCCTTCAAAGTACTCATTCCAAAAAGGGAAGAATGGGAAAACGATACTCCAGGCCACGCCGGAGCCTTAAATTTCTACACAGACGGATCCAAGCTGGACAGCAGAGTAGGCGGGGGAGTATACTCCCACGAGCTGCACCTAAATTTATCGATCAGGCTTCCTGATCACTGCAGTGTCTTCCAGGCGGAAGTACTAGCTATCAAAGAAGCAATAAACAAACTGCGAGACAATCATACTGAGGCAACAGCCATAAACATATACAGTGATAGCCAAGCAGCCCTCAAATCCCTACTAGCCCTGACTACTAAGTCTAGTTCAGTCACAAATTGTCGCAGATCTCTAAAGGAGATCGCGGAACAATTCGACGTAAACTTTATATGGGAACCGGGCCACCGAGATATCCAAGGAAATTGTATAGCGGATGAACTCGCTAGGCGAGGCACGACTGATACCCTCCTTCCAGACAAGGAGAGAATCTGTATGCCCCTAGCTACCTGCAAGCTCATCCTCCAAACCCACTCAATCCACGTTGCCAACAAGCTCTGGGATAATTCTATGACCAGTAGAATAGCAAAGCAAACCTGGCCTAGTATAAACAAATCCCGCTCTACCAAACTTTGTAAGCTGAGTAGAACGGATTGCGCGGCCGTCATCCGGGCCATCACTGGGCACTGGATGATAGGCATTCGCGCACGAAGGCTTAACGCCCCTTATAATGACTTCTGCAGAAGTTGTAGAGATGAGGAAGAAGAGGAATCTCCAGAGCACTTCTTCTGTTTCTGTCCGGCCTTAAGTAAAAGAAGACACAAATTTCTGGGAAAGTATTTCCTAAACAACTTAGGGGAATTAGCACTGCTTAGCCCGCGAAAAATAAGCAAATTTATCCAGTCGACGGACTGGACCCCTTAGTAGATTTGAATTGTCCCAACGGGTTGGCAATCCTTTAGGGAGTGATCCATGGTATCACAACGGGCCCTAATGTGGCCTATGTGTGTCGAACACATCGACAGCCATTACAACCTAACCTAACCTAAAGTCGAAATACTTGATTTTTTCTCTCTGTGTAGATCCCAGCTCGTCGGCAAACTTTACGAAGCTTGTTGATCCCAGCCGAGCGAGCAACGAACATAGCAGAGATTGCCGAGCAGAGAGAAACGATTTACGACTTGATTGCATCAGTATCGTATCGACCTTACAGCAGGAGACTCTCCTGAGGAGAGTAGTCTCTGTGTCGCTTGCTCTCTCATGTTTTTTTTGAGGACAGACAAAATGTTCATGTATTTGTGGGTGGGTTTTATGAAAGCTGGCTACAGCGCGTTGCGTTGATCAGTAGTGAGCAATAATTTTCAGCAATAATGTCAGCAATAATGTAATAAGCATTAAAGTCAGCATTAATGTCAGCAATGGAAAAGTCAGCAATAATGTCAGCAATAATGCCATCAATAATATCAGCATTAACGTCAGCAATGAAAATGTCAGCAATAATGTCAATTATTATGTCAGCATTATTGCTGAATCAGAACAAAGAGTTTTATATATAAGTTAACACCCTGCATGTCAAAATATACACATTGTGTGTTTGATTGAGTTTTAACAAGGCTGACCAAATTTGGTGTAAATCGGACTACTATATCATATAGCTGCCATAGGAACGATCGGTTCGAAAACAACATTTAGTATGAAAAACTTTTTTGTTTCTCAAAATATCTCAACCAAATATACACCTTGTGTGTTTGATTATGTTCTAAACACGCTGACCAAATTTGGTGTAAATCGGACTACTTTATCATATAGCTGCCATAGGATCGATCGGTTCAAAATCAACATTTAACAAATTTTGTAAAAAATCTGACGGCTTACACAGGGCACTGCAAGGGTATCCAAACTTTGGCGCGCCAAAGTTAGCTTGCGCTATATTTATTACTTAAAATTATTACATTATCATTTTCCTCTATGCTGTCTACCTTATAGGGTCCAGTATATTTAAAATCTAGCTTATGTCCTGTTTCATTCTTCAATAAAACCTGATCTCCTATTTCTAAGTCAAAATTTAAGGTAGTTTTGTCATAGTTAGTTTTTTGTTTTTGCTTATGTGCTTCCAACATTAATCTAGCTCTCTTAAATGCTTGTTCTAGTATAAATTTAGATTCATTAGCATAGTCTTCTAATTTATATAGGGGTTTTATCTTATCTATACAATTAAAATGTTTAGGTAAATTTGAAGTTTTACCAAAAATTAACTCATATGGACAATAATCATGTGCCATAGAGGGGGTTGTGTTGAAACAATATACGAAGTATTGTAGCCATACATCCCAATCTGTTTTGTCAACTGAGATGTATGAGCGGATGAATTCATTAAGTGTTCTGTGGCTTCGCTCCACAGTACCTACAGTCTGGTGATGATGTGCGGTTGAAGTTATGTTTTGATATTCAAATTTTTACATAAATCTTCAATTAGTGAATTTTTATATTCTGTTCCCATGTCCGTAATGAACGTCTTCATTGGACCGTACTTTAGAATAAAATCTTCAAATATAGCTTTTGCTACTGTTTTTGCACTTTTGTTATACCCTTGCAGAGGGTATTATAATTTTGTCACGAAATGTTTAACGCATTGAAGGAAGCCTCACAGACCCCATAAAGTACATATATTCTTGATCAGGGCGACGAGCTGAGTCGATATAGCCATGTCCGTCTGTCCCTCTGTCCGTCTGTCCGTCTGACCGTCTGTCCATCTGTTTCTATGCAAACTAGTCTCTCAGTTTTGAAGCTATCTTGATGAAACTTGGTACAGGCCCGTCTTTTTAGTGCACGCAGTACATATGTCGGAACCGGCCGGATCGGATAACTATATCATATAGCTGCCATAGGAACGATCGGTTCAAAATCAACATTTAGTATGAAAAACTTTTTTGTTTCTTTAGATATCTCAGCCAAACAGATTGTGTGTTTGGTATAGTTTTATACATCCCTACCAAATTTGGTGTAAGTCGGACAACTTTATCATAAGCTGCCATAGGAACGATCGGTTCCAAATCAACATTTAACAAATTTCGTACAAAATCTGACGGCTTACTCAGGGCACTGCAAGGGTTTCCAAACTTTGGGGCGCCAAAGTTAGCTTGCGCTATATTTATACCCTTGCAGAGGGTATTATAATTTTGTCACGAAGTTTGCATTGAAGGAGGCGTGTCAGACCCCATAAAGTATATATATTCTTGATCAGGACGACGAGCTGAGTCGATATAGCCATGTCCGTCTGTCTGTCCGTCTGTCTGTCTGTTTTTATGCAAACTAGTCTCTCAGTTTTGAAGCTATCTCAATGAAACTTGGTACAGGTCCGTCTTCTTACTGCACGCAGTACATATGTCGGAACCGGCCGGATCGGATCACTATATCATATAGCTGCCATAGGAACCATCGATTCGGAATCAACATTTAGTATGAAAAACTTTTTTGTTTCTCAATGCCTCTCAACCAAACTCACAGATTGTGTGCTTGATACAGTTTCATTCATTCTTACCAAATTTGGTGCAAATCAGGTTACTATATCATATAGCTGCCATAGGAACGATCGGTTCGGAATCAACACTTGATATGAAAATCTTTTTTGTTTCTCGAAATATCTCATCGAAAGTCACCAATTTTGACCAAATTTGGTGTAAATCTGACTAATATATCATATAGCTGCCATAGGAACGATCAATTCGAAATCAGCATCCAACACTTTTTGTAAAATATCTTACGGCTTATACCGGGCACTGCAAGGGTATTCAAACTTTGGCGTGCCAAAGTTAGCTTGCGCTATATTTTACATTAAATTTCCATCAAAAATGCCATAGCCCAAGTTTTGCACATATAGTACTCACGGATCGAAAGATATATAGAATTTCTTAAGAAATGTTTTTTATGGGACCACATATATAAGAGTACTTTCGGAGACCGAGTACCCTAAATACACCTACCGTAAATCGTAAAGTTTTAGTATATAAAAATATTTTTATACCTTTATATACGTTTATATACCGTTTAAAGCTGCTTTTAAAGACAAAGTCCTTAAAAATATCATTAGTAATGAAGTTCTCGAAATTTACTTTAGTCCAGCTTAGCTTCATTATTCCTCTCGAAACAATAGGAAATGGAATGGGTTCTGGAATCTTAAGTATAGTCTTAGTTCTCAAAATGCGCGATTTCCCTTGGGTCCCTAAAGTTAGTTGGAAAACAATATCTTATAAAAACAGCTGGATATTGGAACACTTAACGGAATTGTTAGCTTCAGTTGTTTCTTGGGTTTCGGTTTTTTCTTTTTCGTAGAAAAATAGATCTTGGCATCAAATATGCTGAAAATTCTTCAAACAATATGTAAGCCCTGACACGGGGACTCCAAATAAAATGTTCAAGCAAAATGGAAAACAAATCAATATATTTATTCAAACAAAATCTTCACTAAAATGTACGGTTTTACCAAGGAATTTCTAAGGTATTTAAAATTTTCCATTGTTTACTTAACATAAGTAAATGAATTAAAAGAAAATAATGACGGTATCTTTCACCAACTTCAAACATATTGGATTTTCACAGCTTATATTTTATTCTATTATTATTATCTAACACAAATTGTATATGTGAAACTCAAAAATTTGACATTTGATTACTGCCAGTATTTAAATGTTGAACTACTTCAAATTTTATATGAAATTATTGCAAGCAACATTTGTGTATTATTTTAAACAATGTCTTTAAAATATTGTGCATTAAATAAATCTAGACCATTAAGTCTATATTTGCTTTTGTTAAAGATGACATACTTTATATACGCCGAAAACATTTTTAGCTTGACAGTTGCTAAACTTAAATTAGTATATAAACTTGGCATGTTTAACTATCTGTAGAGTGAAACATGTACACAGATAGTTAGACATGACATGTTTATATACTAATTGGGCTTAGAAACTGGTAAGCTAAAAATGCTTCCAGCGTATCTAAAATATTTCATGCTTAACAATCGCACTTGTACACTTAAATTTGTATATTTATTTAACTCACAGAGTTTTTCAAGATATTTGTATTCATACGATTAATACAACTTTTATATTTATATTAATGCAAAAATATGGCTTACAATAAACTTATATAATTTTCGTTCGATCTCTAGATGGATATAACCAATTGACTTTTATTTAAATTTAAATTGACTAATATTTAAAAATTAATTTGGACCGATCCAAGTTTTAAGCTGCGGTGGAGTGCGATTGTTCAGAAATACAGGATTTTTGATGATCTCGTTGCAAAACTGTAAAGACGGCAACGCATAAAATTTTGTAGCATCCCCAAGCAAACTTAAAATTTCTAAACGCTCATCCTCGGACCAACGCACAGTGGGCCAAGTGCCTCTGCTAGCGGAATTTTATTAATAACTCGGGTAATTGAAGTAATATTTTAATGAAATTTTCAATTTATTGCTATTAATGTATTTTTGACATATTCTGAAAATATGAATATCTTACCTTAAGTATATCTCATACTTTTCATATAAAAAATATAGTCAAATTTTGTAACTTTAAATAGTTATTCCAAAATTATATTTACGAACATTTTAAATCAAATTAAAAATTATATAATAATACAAAAAAGAGGAAAAAAAATAAAAATATATATACATATACATATATACATATAACATTCATATGTAGTTGGTGGTTTCAAGGCTACTCAGAATCTGATGTGTCGGAATCAACAAAGGAATTCTTATCAAAAGCTAGCAACCTAATAACATCTTCATCTAAATGGTCTGGCCTTTTGGGTAACCGCGATGACTTAGATAATGATGTTATAAATGGATCCGATGAAATAAATAACCCATTCATAACATCTTGCATCGTATTTACTCTTTTGTCCTTACGAGAGTGGTTCAGCCGTATTCTTCGGAAATCTTTATTTCTGGCTTCAAGAGCCTCTTCAGACAGTAATCCAATAGGCAGAGCTACATGGTTTATGACGTCTGCACCATGAATTAAAATTTTGTGAATTGACGCGGGCATGTAATACCATGGGTATAGTCTAACAAACATTTCAGCCGTTTCCATAGCATATGAGCGAAATGCCTCCGTATCGATCTCATGTCCACTGGCCAGTACACGAAGAATTACACTGAACTTATATATAAGCTCTTTGCTTACTCCGGTAATTCTTGCTACCAATTCTGGTTGTCTGAAGAAACGTCTCGCAGTATTACCATTGTTTGTGTTTCCGCTGGTAGCAATAGGTATATCTACCAATAAGCCCATTTCCTTTCTGAGTTGCACTTGAATTTCAGATTTCCGTGCCTGTACAACCGGCTTATCATTACCGCGAACTTGCCATTTTTTAATTGGAAGTCGATAAGAAATGTGTAAAACACATTCGAAAAATCGAATCCAGGCATGAAGGGTCGACAGCCCATATTTAAATAGGTCGGCATCAACCACATAACTTTTCACCAAATCTAAATTGTTCATATTTTTTGGTGCTGCGCGACAAAGCCCACATATTTGCGAAGAGGCTTCTGCAAGGACGCTAAACGTTTTCCCATCCAACATTGTCATATTAAATTCATGGTTAATAGTATATGAATCAGTTATTGTTGGTTTAATAGCTAATATTTGACTATTTATATTTTCAGTCTCAGCACGGATTAATTCCGTCGATTCCTTTTGGCAAATTAGTTTAATAGGCCGACAATATCGAGTTGATGAAGGTCTCTCGTTCTTCCACAAAATATTAACTCCATGCTGCACTTGTAAAGGAACAAGACAGACGGAAAATAGGTGCTGATCGACCATACTCATTTCACTATCATTAAACTTTTGACGATAAGTTGAGTGACCACTGCTGCCATCGCATCCCCATTTATAAATAGCAGTTAAAACAGTATTGTTATTATTATTTAATAATTTCTGTTCTTCAAAGCCTTGCGGGTACGATTTTATAATACGGTTTACCGTATGGTCAACCAAGTTTTGCAATGTTGTTTCAGCTGAACAATCCGTAAATTTAAGATTTTCTGGATAGCATAAAATCTTTGCTGAATGCAGCTTTTGGTAGCTTGGATAGATATTTGCGTTCCTTTCTTTTGCAGCACATCTGGTTAGCTTATATGTATGCTTTGTGAGGCCCGTATCTATATAGAGTGCAAGCGCTTCTTCAGGAGTAAAAGGAATAGGTAAATTCCTTGATGTCTCCAATGACTGTTTTATGTTCTGACCAGAACTCTCATCATTATTTAATGAAAAAACTATTTTTGAAGCAGTGCGCAATCCAGACTTGTACAAGCTGCTACTGGTTGCCACCAACAACTGTTCACAAGTGGATTCCTCAACTAAGTTCGATACTTGTTTGACTTGCGCTTTCGGGCACAGATCACCAAAATTTTTCCTTGGTCTGCCACTATTGGTTGTTGACGTCACATTATGAAAAACCAGAGGCATATCAAGCCATTTCTGATTTTTCTTCTCAAAAAATTTTTTGTTATAATGGCAAGATTTCCATTTTGTTGTAAGCCGGCTTACAAAATTACATATTTTTTTCTTAATATTTTGATCTTCAGCTTCAGATAATTTGCTTTTTATAATTTGTTCCAAAACATACTCGGTAAGCACCAAACTTTTTTTTTCTGCTACATTTTCGCTGAGCCACAAGTTAAAAAGACGTCTCCTAAGGACTGACATTCCACCTAAAAAGTGCAATAGATTTAAGAGTTGGCCGTAGTTGGCTAACATTTTGGACATTTTGACACACAGGGACGTACACTTTCAACAAATACTAACATTAGCTTGAATACGATTGAATCACATTAGTTACAGTCCAGCGAAGTCAGTAAAACGTTCAAAAATCATGAATTCAAAAGCATATTAATAACAACACATTATTAAGCTACACATACATAGACGAATCACTAACAGATTATTTACACTTAGTACATACCTTAGTTTAATGAAAACAATTGTTACTTTAATAAAAAATCGTAAATTTGTGTATTTTTCCAAAAATTGAAGACGGCGCAAGATTAACCCACAAAATTTGCGGTCGCTCGTAGAAAACATATGATGACTTTGAAAGCTCACAATTGATCAGAGCTGCCTTTGAAAGCTTTTAAAAAGCTTTTGTGAGCTTTATTGAGTGTTACCAATTAAATAAAACAAAATTTAACTAAATATTCAACAAATTTTAGTTCGACTTTTATTCCGCTAGATGACTCATTGGGGCCACTGTGCAACGCACTCTTTTGATTTTTCCAAAAGTGCGACCTATAACAAAAATGGTGTAAAAGATTATCAGTCAAATAATATTAATGATATTGAGGTGAGTATTTCAATTTAAAAATATAGCGCAAGCTAATTTTGGCGCGCCAAAGTTTGGATACCCTTGCAGTGCCCTGTGTAAGCCGTCAGATTTTTTACAAAATTTGATAAATGTTGATTTCGAACCAATCGTTCCTATGGCAGCTTATGATAAAGTTGTCCGACTTACACCAAATTTGGTAGGGATGTATAAAACTATACCAAACACACAATCTGTTTGGCTGAGATATCTAAAGAAACAAAAAAGTTTTTCATACTAAATGTTGATTTTGAACCGATCGTTCCTATGGCAGCTATATGATATAGTTATCCGATCCGGCCGGTTCCGACATATGTACTGCGTGCACTAAAAAGACGGGCCTGTACCAAGTTTCATCAAGATAGCTTCAAAACTGAGAGACTAGTTTGCATAGAAACAGACGGACAGACGGACAGACGGACAGAAAGACGGACAGACGGACATGGCTATATCGACTCAGCTCGTCGCCCTGATCAAGAATACATATACTTTATGGGGTCTGTGAGGCTTCCTTCAATGCGTTACACATTTCGTGACAAAATTATAATACCCTCTGCAAGGGTATAAATATTACAAAAAACATATATATTTAACCTAAAATATACAAACATATATATTTAACCTAAAATATACATACATATATTCATACGGCTTTTAATCGGACCCTGACCCCGTACCATTTTGTCTCCGTTTTGTTCTCGTTTCCCGCCGTTTTTGCGCATTCTCCTTTTACTCCATAGCACATATCCATCATATTTCGCTCATCAGCTAGCAGCGCGCTTCTCCGCATATTCTTCTCTCCAGCAAGCGGCGCTTTTACACACATACATTCCATACATACGAAAGCAGTCTACCCAGCAAGCATTTGCTATCAAATTAGAGTCTTAAAAGACTCTTTTTACTGATCAAAATGATCTTAAATGAGCGCATTTAAGAGTCACATATGATAGTTTTCTGTGAGAAAATGGTACCCTAGCAAAGACTCCTTGGGCAGAGTCTTTTAAGACTCCTTGGGCAGAGTCTTTTAAGACTCCTTTTGAAGAGTCTTTTTTGACTCTGTTTTTTGATCAGTTTAGACTCATAATAGAGTCTTATTTGTGAGTCGTATTTGAGTCACATATGAGTCTTATTCGAGTCGCAATTGAGAGTAAGTTTGCTGTTAATAAAATAAATAGTTTGGTTTTGAATTTCTTAAATTTTTTGTTTCATTTATTTTATTATGTTTATAATTTGTTAATAATTACTCTTTTCTCTTTCTTTTTGATGCTACGCGGTCGCCAGCTTAACGAAATGTTTTTGTAATACAATATTCATATCCTTATCCGTTGAAAGAAGTTTCAGATAGCAAACGTCTAATAAAAGAAAAGGTGTTGATTAAGTATACTGAAGATTTAATAAATATATATGTACGTTTTTTTAATGGTCGTAACCACGAACGATTTCTCTGCACTGGGTTTTGTGCAGGTCCCCTTCCAACTGTATGTAACAGCCAATTCATCGGTGAAAACCTTTCGCACGGCTGTTCTAAGAAACTGCGCGGCTCCATCTCCACCAATTTTCCCAATGAATTCCTTCTGAAAAATCATAATCTAGTGTATTATGTGTTTGAGTATATTTTAAATTATGTAATTAATACTTACAAATTTATTGAGTTTGTCTTGATGCTCCTGCAACTTTATATATATATTTATGAACACAAAAAATTACAAAATTGCTCGCACAAAAACAGTAGCGACTTACGTGACCGTCAGACAACTACTAAACCCAAAACTTAAAAGCAAACACTTAAATTTTGACGAAATGCAAAAAAAGGAAAGAGATTAAACAGTTACAATTCCAGTTGCATCGTCAAAAAACCGAAAAATTGCGGTAAAAATCCCAAAGAGGAGAGCGAATCTCATTTGAATCCTTAAACTGTTCAAAATATGAGTGCATAGAAAGAATCGAAGCAATCACATTTTGCTCAGTTGAATGATCAATTTGAGATCACTGTATATTTCGTTGTTGTTAATCTCATTTGAATCTTTAAACTGTTCGAAATATGAGTGCACACAAAAAATCAAAACAATCACATTTTGGTCAGCTACATGATTCAATTGAGATTCATGTATATTTTGTTATTGTTAATCTCATTTTAAGCATACGTATGAGTCATTTTAGACTCTTTTTTAAATCACACGGAAGACTAATCTTATTTTAATCATTGAAAAGAGTCAAAAAAGACTCTCCTAGAAGATTGCAATCAGTAAAAGATCTTACAATTGCTTGCTGGGTATGCACTCAAGTTCGCGCTCTTTCCTATTTCAACAGTGCATTACATTCTTCTCTCCAGCAAGCGGCGCTCTTACACACATACATTGCATACATACGAAATCCGTTTATGCGCTTAAGTTGGCGCTCTTTCCTAATTCACAGCGTAGCATATTCCTCTCTTCAGCAAGCGGCGCACTTACACTTACATGCTCATATACCCTACAGTGTTTGTTTTCAGAACCGGGTATATGCGTTTTAAAGATAACAATGCAAGCATCGTTGTTTTTCCTGTGAATAATTTCGAAATATAATTTCGAAATATAGTGTGGTGTCCTCTGCTCATTCCACCTTATTTTCAGTGTGCTCCTACCGTCGTGGAAGAAAATCATACCCTGCAATTTTATACTTTTTTTTGATTTCGATTTTTTACACTGGGTATATTGGCCGCTGCTGCTATTGTGTTCGGATCACGCTTTACTCAGCATCCACCTGCCATATACCCTGTAGTATATAAAATGCGTCGGGTATACTGATTTCGAAGTAAAGTTTATTTATTTTTTGCAATATATATATAAAAAATATAGCGCAAGCTAACTTTGGCGCGCCAAAGTTTGGATACCCTTGCAGTGCCCTGTGTAAGCCGTCAGATGTTTTACAAAATTTGTTAAATGTTGATTTTTAACCGATCGTTCCTATGGCAGCTATATGATATAGTAGCCCGATTTACACCAAATTTGGTCAGCCTGTTTAAAACTTAATCAAGCATACAATGTGTATATTTGTTTCATCAAGATAGCTTCAAAGCTGAGAGACTAGTTTGCATAGAAACAGACGGACAGACAGACAGACAGACAGACAGACAGACAGACAGACAGACAGACAGACGGACAGACGGACATGGCTATATCGACTCAGCTCGTCGCCCTGATCAAAAATATATATACTTTATGGGGTCTGTGAGGCTTCCTTCAATGCGTTACACATTTCGTGACAAAAATATAATACCCTCTGCAAGGGTATAAAAATAAAATATTACTTTAAATTGAATTCTCATAGCTCTTTATAAAAAAAAAAACCCAAAGTAATAAAATAAGTATAATATTTTTTTTATAATAATTTCCATCCACATTAATTTGTTAATATCAAATAAAATAGAATAAAAAAAAAATTTTTTATTTTTTGTTTTTGATTTGCAAAAACCACCTTTGGGTTTCTCCTATATATTCTTCCTTATATTCTCCTCTTGTTTTGCTTCAATAAAAAACAACTAACTGATGCCATCTGGGGGTAACCAACCAGAAGCGGAGTTACCTAAGGGGCAAGAAGGAAAAATAACCACTCGCGCAACGACCCAAAAGACAAAGGAACTCGTCGACATGGCATTGAATGAATTTATATCCTTAGTGGACAAACTTGTGAAATTTGCCGCTACAGCATCTTCCATCGCAGATGTTAGCTTATTCACTCTGCAAGTTCGCCAGGAGCAACTGAAGACTCTCTGGCAGAAGGTGGACAATGCGAGTGAAAAATTACATAAGGAACTTCTTCAAGACGATCCCGACGAATCTAAGAAGACGCTTGCTATCGTCCAAAATAAGTATGACCGTACCTACGTGGTCTACGAAAAATGCGCTGCAGTTTTAGGCGAGCAAATCCAGGCTCTAACTAGTGAGAGGAAACAGGAGCAGCAAAATATCGCATCCCAGGGTTGTCGTCTGCCTCCGTGTGATACCGAAGTTTTCGATGGGAATTATCTTCGCTGGCCGACATTCCGCGACCTATTCACAGCTGTTTATATAAAGAATCCGCGGTTAACTCCGGTAGAGAGACTTTTTCATCTTTCTGCCAAAACCTCAGGTGAACCCAATGAGATTGTTTCCCGTTCTCCCTTAACCAATGACGGTTTTCAGTCTGCCTGGGACGGCCTCATAGAGCGGTATGAGAATCCGCGTTCGCTCATTAACAGTCACCTCAAACTTTTGTTTAGTGTATCCTCCATGTCTTACTGCACTCAGCCATTTCGGCGTTGATACCAAATCCTGGGATTGTCTGTTGGTGTTTTTGTGCTCATCTAAGCTTCCTGATAGCACTCTAACGCTATGGGAACAGTCAATTAAGGGCAGAAAAGACATCGTACCTTGGTCATCCCTAAACGATTTCCTATTAGAACGACAACGCACTTTAGAAACGGTTGCCAACTTAAAACAGATTCCGAGCAATTTTGAACCTCCCAAATCTAATCGGAAGGAACAACCTTCCAAAAGAGTCAACACCATTGAAGCGCGAGTGAACATGAAAGAACAAACATGCAAGCTCTGCTCTAAGGAAAATCATCCAATAAGACTTTGCCCTCAGTTCCTCCAAATGTCTATAAACGAGAGAATGACTTCCATAAAACAGCAAAAATTATGTTTGAATTGCTTCGCTAGGGGGCATCAGCTCCGAGAATGTACAAGTACACATAGTTGTTTTACGTGTAGGGGTCGCCATCATACCTTATTGCATCGTGGGCCCCCTCCGTCGACTACAACAGTGCCTTCGGCACAATCCACTCCGAATACCAATAATATACAGTCCACATCGTTGTCCCACACATCTTCCTCTGCCGTCCTAAATCATTTTGCCTCCAACGCACAAGGCGTTCTTCTCGGCACAGCCCTTATAAACGTGTGCTCTTGGGTACATGTTACAAGGCTCGTGCATTGATTGATTCAGGATCCGAAGGAACTTTCATTACAGAGAGACTTTTTAACATGGTCAAGATGTCGTTCCAAAGTATCCAAGCCCAAGTTTCGGGGCTAAATCAAAGTGTATCTGCCCAGTCTCGGAAGCTCTGTCAATTTACGATAAGCTCTCCATCAAAACCAAGACTTCAAGCCTCTTTTACGATCCCACAAGAGGCGCTGAGGGACCTACCAAACTTTGAGTTAGCTTATCCAAGCTTCAACAAAAGTTCCCAAATAGACGTGCTAATCGGGGCGGATATACTGCCGTCTATACTGTTGGGCGGCTCTCAAAAGAACATTTGTGGCTCTCTTCTAGGGCAAGAAACTGTTTTTGGGTGGATACTTAGTGGTCCAGTGTTAAGCTCAACACCCAAAACCTTATCTTCTTTTTCCACGCGAGTGTCCCTTAAACAAGATGTAAGTCTTGACAAACTTCTCACCGAATTCTGGGAAGTGGAGGATCTCCCTGTAAGACATTCCAATCCGTCTGACTCGTTCTGCGAGGACAATTTTACTCGCACCACTATCAGATCTGCAAATGGAAGGTACACGGTCACCTTACCATTCAAGAATCCAGATCGTATAATTTGGGTCACTCTAGGTCAATTGCTTTGTCCCAATTTCTCAAAAATGAGCAGACATTTCGTTGCAAGACAATTATAATTCCGTGATTCAAGAATACTTGGATCTAGGCCACATGAGGCAAGTCTCTCCCGGCGACGCACACTGGGGTGAGAGACCCCAAAAACGACGATTAATTCAACCGTCCAAAAATTTGACCATGTTATAATTTTTTATTTTTTATTAGATCAATAAAAGTACAAATCATTAACTTTTGAGTATTCCGTTGAGTATATTTTTTTTTTAATTTTTTTTTTTAGACAATTTTCCTAATATTCGGTTTTTTCACAGCAAAAATAGCACTTTCATTATTTTCAACACTGAAATTTTCCCTTTTCTATTATATACCCATGTAGACTATATTCATGAAGAATAATAAGAATCGGTTGACTATATAATATATCTTCCATAGAAAAAACGTACTAAAAATGCATGAAAATTTTTATACCCTTGCAGAGGGTATTATAATTTTGTCACGAAATGTGTAACGCATTGAAGGAAGCCTCACAGACCCCATAAAGTATATATATTCTTGATCAGGGCGACGAGCTGAGTCGATATAGCCATTAGTCAGCCTGTTTAGAACTTAATTAAACACACAATGTGTATATTTGGTTGAGATATTTTGAGAAACAAAAAAGTTTTTCATACTAAATGTTGTTTTCCAACCGATCGTTCCTATGGCAGCTATATGATATAGTAATCCGATTTGCACAAAATTTGGTCAGCCTGTTTAAAACTTATACAAACACACAATGTGTATTTTTGGTTGAAATATCTTGAAAAACAAAAAAGTTTTTCATACTAAATTAAAAGCCGCAAGATAAGTTATAGTTTGTGGTTTTAGTGGTAATTGTGGTTGAATAGTGGTGTAAGATAGGTTTGAAATTGTGGGTTTAGTGTTTTTTTGTGGTTTGATTGCGGGCGTAAGATCGGGCGGAAGTAGTTTTTGTGGTTGGTGTGAGTGGAAGATAGGGTGTAAGTAGTGTTTTTTTGTGTGGTGTTGTGTGTGTGTGTGTGTGTGTGTGTGGTCCCAGTAAAACTTGGGAGCTTGCCAGAGAGGCCTGAACGACGCACAGTGGGGCCGTTTGAGTTTTTACTTTGCGAAAATCATATCTTTTGATCCAAAAGAGATATCGAAAAAATTTAAAAAGCATTTGTTAGAAAACTTCTTCAGCTTTAAATTGAATGTAAATCTTAAAAATCGAGCAGTAAACCTGTTTTGCACAGGTAGTCAAAGTTGGATTTTGTTTTCACATGATTTTATACGATACTTTTGCCTTAGAAGCATGCAAACATCAAACAATTTCACTATAAATGTTCGAATTTACATATATATATCTATATCAATATATGTTATCCTTAAGCATTTTAATACTTATAAACGAATTTAAATTAATATTTTAGTTCCATTAACTGTAGCGAGCATATTTATTATAATTCAAGTTTCTAATACATTTATATCGTGTTAGTTCCTATGAAAACAAATTTTAAATAAATAAAGTAAAAGCCGTAAGGTTTTTTACAAAAAGTGTTTGATGTTGATTTCGAATTGATTTAGTAGTCCGATTTGCACCAAATTTGGTCAGGCTGTTTAAAGCTATACCAAACACACAAAGTGTGAGTTTGGTAAACATATTTTCAGAAACTAAAAAGTTTTTCATACTAAATGTTGTTTTCGATCCGATCGTTCCTATGGCAGCTATATGATATAGTTGTTCGATTTTAACCAAATTTGGTAAGGACGTATGAAACTGTATCAAACACACAATTGGTTGAGATATCTTGAGAAACAAAAAAGTTTTTCATACTAAATGATTGATTTCGAACCGATCGTTCCTATGGGAGCTATATGATATAGTGATCCGATCCGGGCGGTTTTGACATATGTAGTGCGTGCAGCCAAAAAAACAGACCTGTGCCAAGTTTCATCAAGATAGCTTCAAAACTGACAGACTAGTTTGCATATAAATAAATGCGCACTGCAGGTAGCGCACAAATGCGCTCGCCTCGACGCAATTTTGCCCAAGCAAATTGCGCATTTTTAGGCTAGGTGCATTAATCGTATGTTAAACTGCGCCGAAAACGCAAAATTTCGCACTCTGGAATTATGAAAAATCGTTTTAAAAATAATCATAGTATCACGTGGTATACGTCGCTTGCCTGGACTAGCCTGGACTTGGTGTTAAAAGTCTATGTAAAGTCGAAAAATTGCTTCAAAAATAGAGGTTAAGTAAATAATTTATTTAAAATACTTCCATACTCAAAATGTACAATTTTTTATATTTCTCGCCATGAAATTGTCACAACTTTAAGTTAAAATTAAGAAACTTTAACTCAAATGAACCATATAGATCTAATTCTATCCAAAAGATGAATAATTTTTGCAAAAAATACTCAAAAATGCCAACATGAAAATTTTGTTCATGTTTGAAGAACTCTACCACCGAAGCAAATTACCTAATCGAAAGTTAGGAAAGTTAGGTCAGTAAACTTCAAACAATTCTCTATCTAACTGCATTTCACGTTTTGCCAGATTCCGACTCGTGAGTTTTGATTTTTGCCGCGTGAGTCTCGTGAATGAGCCACTGTGCGTCGCAAACATGAACAAAATTGTTCATCTTTTGGATAGAATTAGATCTATATGGTTCATTTGAGTTAAAGTTTCTTAATTTTAACTTAAAGTTGTGACAATTTCATGGCGAGAAATATAAAAAATTGTACATTTTGAGTATGGAAGTATTTTAAATAAATTATTTACTAAACCACTATTTTTGAACCAATTTTTCGACTTTACATAGACTTTTAACACCGAGTCCAGGCTAGTCCAGGCAAGCGACTTATACCACGTGATACTATGATTATTTTTAAAACGATTTTTCATAATTCCAGAGTGCGAAATTTTGCGTTTTCGGCGCAGTTTAACATACGATTAATGCACCTAGCCTAAAAATGCGCAATTTGCTTGGGCAAAATTGCGTCGAGGCGAGCGCATTTGTGCGCTACCTGCAGTGCGCATTTATTTATATGCAAACTAGTCTGTCAGTTTTGAAACTATCTTGATGAAACTTGGCACAGGTCTGTTTTTTGGCTGCACGCACTACATATGTCGAAACCGTCCGGATCGGATCACTATATCATATAGCTCCCATAGGAACGATCGGTTCGAAATCAAAATTTAGTATGAAAAACTTTTTTGTTTCTCAAGATATCTCAACCAAATTCACAAATTGTGTGTTTGATACAGTTTCATACGTCCTTACCAAATTTGGTTAAAATCGAACAACTATATCATATAGCTGCCATAGGAACGATCGGATCGAAAACAACATTTAGTATGAAAAACTTTTTGTTTCTCAAAATATCTCAACCAAATATACACATTCTGTGTTTGACTAAGTTTTAAACAGGCTGACCAAATTTGGTGTAAATCGGACTACTATATCATATAGCTGCCATAGGATCGATCGGTTCAAAATCAACAAATTTTGTAAAAAATCTGACGGCTTACACAGGGCACTGCAAGGGTATCCAAACTTTGGCGCGCCAAAGTTAGCTTGCGATATGTCTATATGAGTCTATATAGCCATGTCCGTCTGTCCTTCTGTCTGTCCGTCTGCCTGTCTGTTTGTTTCTATGCAAACTAGTCTCTCAGTTTTGAAGCTATCTTGATGAAACTTGGTACAGGTCCGTCTTTTTGCTGCACGCAGTACATATGTCGGAACCGGCCGGATCGGATAACTATATCATATAGCTGCCATAGGAACGATCGGTTCGGAATCAACATTTAGTATGAAAAACTTTTTTGTTTCTCAAGATATCTCAAATTAACAGGTTGTGTGTTTGGTATATTTTTATACATCCCTACCAAATTTGATGTATATCAGACTACTATATCATATAGCTGCCATAGGAGCGATCGGTTCGAAGCCAATATTTAGTAGGCTTACACGGGACCCTGCAAGGGTATCCAAACTTTGGCGTGCCAAAGTTAGTTTGCACTATATTTTTCTTTTGTGCTTGTTTTTTGAACATTTTTAATTTTACTGCTTAACGCTCATCAACTTAAAAAATTATTTTTTTTTATGAACAGGGGGAGTTACCTAGATTAGCAAAATCTTACACTGTGCGCTAACGCTAAAGGCGCTAACCGATTTTGTGGCCTAGCATAAAGAGATACGGGTAACTGGGCAGTAGCATTAGCGGTACATTCTCAATTTAGAATCGAAACAATAAACACCCCTCTCTCTTTCAACCTCTGTCAACAAAATCTGTTAATTTTTTTGGGCCAATACTTTAAAAAGTACAAATGGGTCTATTAAGTTAGTGCAAAAAAAAGTGCGTAACAGGCAGAAGGAGGCGTGGCAGACCCCATAAAGTATATATATTCTTGATCAGGACGACGAGCTTAGTCGATATAGCCATGTCCGTCTGTCCGTCTGTCTGTCTGTCTGTCTGTCCGATTTTTTGTCGCCTAGATCTCAGAGACTATAAGAGCTAGAGAGACCAAATTTGGCATGTACGTTCTGTATCTTGCATTGAACGAGTTTGTTTTAGATTTTTGTCATGCCCCTCTCCGCCCCCGGAAATTGAAAAATAAAATTTCAAAGTCGAATTACGAAAGAACCTTTTAAGCTAGCGCCTTAATTTTTGGTTCATATACTACACACTATTGTCCAAATCTGTTTCGAAAATTTCATTCAAATCGGATGATAAACGCGAAAGTTATTCAACTAACAAAGTTATGAGCAAAAGGAAGAAGATGAGACGCTAGCGACCTCTCTGTTTATCAACTGATATGTTCGTAGTAGCGCCATCTATTGAATGGGACTGATAGTTAACGCTTTGCTCTCAAAAAGTGCTGGGTCTCCTACTGTCGAGCTTGCTCCACTGTAGCTCTACTGCATTTTTATACCCTGGCAGAGGGTATTATAATTTTGTCACGAAATGTGTAACGCATTGAAGGAAGCCTCACAGACCCCATAAAGTATATATATTCTTGATCAGGGCGACGAGCTGAGTCGATATAGCCATGTCCGTCTGTCCGTCTGTCTGTCCGTCTGTCCGTCTGTCCGTCTGTTTCTATGCAAACTAGTCTCTCAGTTTTGAAGCTATCTTGATGAAACTTGGTACAGGTCCGTCTTTTTGCTGCACGCAGCACATATGTCGGAACCGGCCGGATCGGATAACTATATCATATAGCTGCCATAGGAACGATCGGTTGGAAATAAACATTTAGTATGAAAAACTTTTTTGTTTCTCATCATATCCCAACCAAATATACACATTGTGTGTTTAATTAAGTTCTAAACAGGCTGACCAAATTTGGTGTAAATCGGACTACTATATCATATAGCTGTCATAGGAACGATCGGTTCGAAAACCACATTTAGTATGAAAAACTTTTTTGTTTCTCAAGATATCTCAACCAAATATACACAATGTGTGTTTGATTAAGTTTTAAACAGGCTGACCAAATTTGGTGTAAATCGGACTACTATATCATATAGCTGCCATAGGAACGATCGGTTCGAACACAACATTTAGTATGAAAAACTTTTTGTTTCTCAAAATATCTCAACCAAATATAAACATTGTGTGTTTAATTAAGTTTTAAATAGGCTGACCAAATTTGGTGTAAATCGGACTACTATATCATATAGCTGCCATAGGATCGATCGGTTCAAAATCAACAAAATCAACAGGGCACTGCAAGGGTATCCAAACTTTGGCGCGCCAAAGTTAGCTTGCGCTATATTTTCTCTTAGGTTTTACTCTCAGCATTGTTATACCCTTGCAGAGGGTATTATAATTTTGTCACGAAGTTTGTAACGCACTGAAGGAGGCATGTCAGACCCCATAAAGTATATATATTCTTGATCAGGGCGATGAGCTGAGTCGATATAGCCATGTCCGTCTGTCTGTCCGTCTGTCCGTCTGTCTGTCTGTTTCTATGCAAACTAGTCTCTCAGTTTTGAAGCTATCGTGATGAAACTTGGTACTCGTCCGTCTTTTTACTGCACGCAGTACATATGTCGGAACCGGCCGGATCGGATCACTATATCATATAGCTGCCATAGGAACGATCGGTTCGGAATCAACATTTGTATGAAAAACTTTTTTGTTTCTCAATATATCTCAACCAAACTCACAGATTTCGTGTTTGGTATAGTTTTATACATTGATACCAAATTTGGTGTAAATCGGACTACTATATCATATAGCTGCCATAGGAACGATCGGTTTAAAATCAACATTTAGTATGAAAAACTTTTTTGTTTCTTGTATATCTCAACCAAACTCACAGATTGTGTGTTTGGTATAGTTTTATACATCGGTACCAAATTTGGTGTAAATCGGACTACTATATCATAAGCTGCCATTGGAACGATCTGTTCGAAAACAACATTTAGTATGAAAAACTTTTTGTTTCTCAAAATATCTCAACCAAATATACACATTTTGTATTTGACTAAGTTTTAAACAGGCTGACCAAATTTGGTGTAAATCGGACTACTATATCATATGCTGCCATAGGATCGTTCGGTTCAAAATCAACATTTAACAAATTTGTAAGAAATCTGGCGGCTACACGGGGCACTGCAAGGGTATCCAAACTTTGGCGCGCCAAAGTTAGTTTGCGCTATATTTTTTTTATGTAGTAGAGTGTACATAAGTTTCAACGAATTTGTGTTTGTTCCATCTCTCTCCCTCTCCATCTTTGTTATAACGGTGCATAAAATGTATATTATTGAAATGTCTGAATTTCTTTATTACTTTAAGCCTCTTTTTATATCTATAATGGCTCATAATATCCGCTCTATATAGTTTTGATCACAATCAACAGCCCAGTCGAACAATTGAACGTAATAACTGACCCTTGGTGTTGCGTGTGCTGGATGCCATAACGGATTACATGTGCACGCTGTTCCTCATGGAATACACTAAGAGCATTTATAAAAACAAACCATTTTTATTCATCGCTATTAATCGCTTACGTCACTTTCATTGCTGCTTTTGGATACATTGCTGTCGGCGTCCCTTTGACTGCTTTCGGTTTCTGTTTGCCCTTTGCATCCTGCTCGTATTTAATAGACACAAAACTGCGAGGTTTCACCAAATCAATTTCGTTGTAAATCTCTTCCTTATCTTTCTCTTCCTGGTCCTTGACGTCTGGTTGTTGCCTCTTAGTTTCAGGGGTTTTTGGGAGATTACCAAACTGTTTTAGGTCTAGTCAATCCAGGCAGGTGGGGCGGCAGAGAATGCTAACGCAAACAATCTGGTCAAGGCTCTTTTCATCGATATTCTGTTAATAAAGAAATTGTTTATTTATGAACACCAAGTGGAACTGCTTGATACTAACCTCGAGATGGTCACCGGAGTATCATTCAGATAAGACATGGCTTTGACACGCGATTCATACGCGACTATAAGAGTGAGCTGTGAAGACCAAAAATCTATTAGAGAACGAATAAAAATTGAGATACCTACGGATTCATCATCGTTTGCATCCAGACAAGTCCAAGCAACGCTGCCATTCTCTTAGCCTAGCAGGCAGTTCACTTCATTTAGGGCTTTCTACTGAAATAATTATTTGAATCAATTAAATTAATAATTTTAAATACATTTTTTTAAGTACGAGAACCTTATATCATTGAAATCATTGTCAGTGCCGAAAGGTTCTCAAAACATTTACAATTTCAACTTATTGCTTCTCATAAAAGGTAAATAGTTTTAATCAGGGAATGAAACCGAAACGAATTTCGGTTCCTGTTCCGCTACGTTTTGGCCTTTCGGTTCCGGTTCTCGTATCGGTCCATACCAGTAAATAAATACAAATTTCGAGAATTTAAACGAGCCAAAAATGTACTGATATTTATTCATAATCAGGGGTGTTCCACAAAGCTCTAGATCTTTTGCCTACAACTGCTTTTGAAAACAACTGTTCTAAATGTTGGTGTTACTGAAATGTCAGAGATTTTATTTTTTCGTACAGTTTTTCGAAGTAAGAAATTCTGCTGCTGTTCATTTTATTCGAGTTATTACAAAACTATTAATTGTTTCTGTATTTTCTAAAATTTATAAATTTGTTTAACATGTATTCTACGCCTTTTTAATAAATTTAAAAAATATTTAAAATTGATTCTGTAAATTTAAAGATTTATCAAATGTCGGAACAATTGTTTGACATTTGAAAGCAATACTTGCTTGTTTTGAGGAACACCAAAAATTACTTTGGAGTTGCTTTTGGGTTTCTAGAGTTTTGTAGGATATACCTGTACATATATAATACTTGTAAACTTGTAAATTCAATTTTTCCCTGCAGTTGGACTTTATATAATATAGAGAATTAACATTTTCGCTGCTCGATGTATTAAAGTTTTCGCTGCAATTGGATTATTGCAGCAAGAGCGAGTAACAGTACCATATACTGAAAATTGATTTTGAAAGTCGCAACACTAATGAATCGTAACACCCCCTCCACCAACCCATCCCCCAGTCGATCTTCTTTTGATTGTTTATTAATAGCATTAAAAGCCACTGTTCCTATGGCAGCTATACGATATAGTGATCCGATCTTGACCAAATTTTTACAGAATGTTACGATGAGTACGAAAAAAATAACAAAGATATTCATACAAAGTTTTAATTTGCATCTGGTTGTTCCTATGGCAGCTATATGATATAGTGGTCCGATCTTGACCAAATTTTCTCAGGATGTAGCAGTGACTACAGATATCATAATCTGTGAGTTTGGTTGAGATATCTCAAAAAATAACAAAGATCTTCATACAAAGTTTTAATTTGCATCTGGTTGTTCCTATGGCAGCTATATGATATAGTGGTCCGATCTTGACCAAATTTTCTCAGGATGTAGCAGTGAGTACAAAATCTATAATCCGTGAGTTTGGTTGAGATATCTCAAAAAATAACAAAGATCTTCATACAAAGTTTTAATTTGCATCTGGTTGAGTAAGAAATACATAATCTGTGAGTTTGGTTAAGATAGCTCAAAAAACAAAAAAAAATTTCATACTAAGCAATTTTGACCTTTGACTCCCATTTTAGCCCCTTCCAGTGGGGATATCAAAAAATCCCGTCTTATTGCACGATAATTATGTCTCAGCTATGTTGTGTAAAAATTTCATCTCAATATCTTGAACCGTTTGGCCTACAGCGTGATGACTAAGTCAGGACAAAGAGTTTTATATATATAGATTTCTCATCTTAATATAATATAAACTTTATTTTCACTATTATACTTGTATTAATTAATGTAAGCATTTATTCTTGGATCGTAAAATCATAATAGAATATGGATTTCTGAATCCATACGATTTCTTAAAGAATTCGTAGCAAATTTAACGCTCGAGAATAATAACAATAAGCGTTCCAAGCTGACTTGGGTAGCTTTAACAGCAAGTACAACTTTTGCAATTTTAAAAATTTCTGGGAACTTTGCTGCAGACTCTGACCGCCATTTTAATATTTATACCCTTGCAGAAGGTTTTATAATTTTGTCGCGAAGATTGTAACGCACTAATGGAGGCGTGTCAGACCCCATAAAGTATATATATTCTTGATCAGGACGACGAGCTGAGTCGATATAGCCATGTCCGTCTATCTGTACGTCTGTTTCTATGCAAACTAGTCTCTCAGTTTTGAAGCTATCTTGATGAAACTTGGTTCAGATCTGTCTTTTTGCTGCACGCAGTACATATGTCGGAGCCGGCCGGATCGGATCACTATATCATATAGCTGCCATAGGAACGAGCGGTTCGGAATCAACATTTAGTATGAAAAACTTTTTTGTTTCTTAATATATCTCAACCAAACTCACAGATTGTGTGTTTGATACAGTTTCATACAGAATTCGGTTAAAAATAGATCAAGCTAAAAACCTCGAAAATCGCTTATGCAAAAATCGATCAATCGATGCTTCAATGTTTTTTTACATGACTATTTTTAAGTTTGTCATTTTTATATTTTAGATAGAGCTGAAAAAACATCGATGTTCTTAGGAAATTGAAAAACATCGATGTATCGATGCATCGTCGATGTTTTTTCCAGATCTAATTTTGGAACTTCTTTGTGGCTGACTGTCTTATAATTTTTAAAAAACCCTTCTTTAGCATTTTCTATATTCTCTTCAATTTTTGTCAATTCTACCTAATTGTTTTGAGCTTCGTTAGGGGTGCATTTATTTGTAGAGTGATATCTGGCATTGTAATTTCTCACGGCTTTTTGCATTATCTGTTTTATTGTCATGTTTGATGTTTCAGTTTTAAGTGCTACCGAATTATGTAGCCTTTCAACTATTTGGCTTATTTTGATTTAAAATATTCCTTCTTGCGTTAATAAATCCTTAATTCCGATTGAATAAAACTCATTATCAGCTATGATTTTATCTGGCCTTCCTATCTTTGTGAAATGTTCTTCTAGTTGTTCTACTATGGTTATGTGATTTCTATCATTTAATGAATATGCTGCTGAAAAATTGGAAAAATTGTCTGTAGTTTTGTTAAGAAATGTGTACTTTTCACTACGTATGTGTCAATATGGACAACTTGATTTTTATCTGATGGGGTTTCTGTTCTCTTGAACATGTTCCTTATAGGTTTCCTTTCATATTTTATTTCTTTGCACAAGTCACATTGGTTAATAACCATTTTCACCAATTCTAGTAGTTTTGGACAGTATACTCATTTTTTTTAAATTAATTTTAAGTTTCCTGAGTACCTGAATGCATACTTTCTCTTACGTGGTAGAACGATATTTGTTTAACTGCTTCTGTCTCGTATTGGCAACCAGAGCAGCAAAAGCTGTTCACAATGACGCACCAGCGTTAGGAGAACAAGATGGGACTGCAAGATTGCCAATCCAGTGCCAGATTGACGTTTGAGCAGTACCATTTCTCTCACAATCAGTCCAGCAACAGCAGCACATAGGCGTTTCCTTGAAGTTTCCTTCTAGCGAAACTGCAAAATCCCGTGTCAAAATGACCAATTGGCGCACCCGTGCCATTTCCAGCCTATGGCAGTTGCTCATAACGATGCATCGGCCTCATGAGATGGGGAGCGTACTACTAGATTGGCAATCCAGTGGCCAATCGCCTATCGAGCAGTACCCAATCTCTCACTCTATGCAAGCGGTATGAAAAATCCAACGGGATTCCAACTGGATGCCGTCTACTTGCTACACGGCCATGTGTGGCAATAACAACATCAACAATCAACAGCAACTACTGAGGAGCAGTGGCAGTACCTCTTCATCCATTTAACGACGATTCCATGCGGCCCTTATCTGCAAAATAAATACAAAAGTCATTACAAAATATACAAGTACTTTGCAGGTTTTCCACGTTGGGAAGATGGCATCCACACCCACATTTTCCAACACAAGACATTATCACACTTGTGTGATATCGCGGCTCTAAGCGATACTGGCAGCAGAGGCGGCACTTTGAATACCATCAACGTCAGCGGTGGAGCAACTTCACGTGGGCTGCGACATGCATCATGTGGTGATTGACAGCGGCGAGTGACCTTTTCCAGACAGTGGCAGCAATTTGCCAATGTGACGTCACCCTGATCCACATTGGCAAATGTGGGACATAGTATCCTGGGACATAGCATTTTACCGCAAAAACAATAAGTCGAAAAACAAAAATAAGGTGCACTTTTATATGTGCAACGTAATTGCCAATTTACAACGAACTTTTTAAGTTTTTGTATTAACCATATCCTCTTTGACATGATAAATAAAGAACAATGTGTATTATGCCTTCAGACTTTGTTCAAACTTCACTGGATTATATTCATGGTCGGGCTGGCAGCAAAAGTACCCATGCAATCAGCTGACTATGAATGTGGTAAACGCAATAGAAACACTTTTTGGATTTTTTGCGTGACCTCTCACGCTACCGAACAATCTCAGCACTGAAAAATCGTGTACGCTGACTGGCAACTCCATATAAAAAATATAGCGCAAGCTAACTTTGGCGCGCCAAAGTTTTGATACCCTTGCAGTGCCCTGCGTAAGCCGTCAGATTTTTTACAAAATTTGTTAGAGGTTGATTTTGATCCGATCGTTCCTATGGCAGCTTTATGATATAGTTTTCCGATTTACACCAAATTTGGTCAGCTTGTTTAAAACTTAATCAAACACACAATGTGTATATTTGGTTGAGATATTTTGAGAAACAAAAAAGGTTTTCATACTAAATGTTGTTTTCGAACCGATCGTTCCTATGGCAGCTATATGATATAGTTATAAGACGGACATGGCTACATCGACTCAGCTCGTCGCCCTGATCAAAAATATATATACTTTATGGGGTCTGACACGCCTCCTTCAATGCGTTACAAACTTCGTGACAGAATTATAATACCCTCTGCAAGGGTATAAATATAGCGCAAGCTAACTTTGGCGCGGCAAAGTTTGGATACCCTTGCTGTGCCCTGTGTAAGCCTTCAAATTTTTTACAAAATTTGTTAAATATTGATTTCGAACCGATCGTTCCTATGGCAGCTATATGGTATAGTAGTCCGATTTGCACCAAATTTAGTCAGCCTGTTTAGAACTTAATTAAACACACAATGTGTCTAGTTGATTGAGATATTTTGAGAAACAAAAAAGTTTTTCATACTAAATGTTGTTTTCGAACCGATCGTTCCTATGGCAGCTATATGATATAGTAGTCCGATTTACACCAAAATTGGTCAGCATGTTTAGAACTTAATCAAACACACAATGTATATATTTGGTTGAGATATCTTGAGAAACATAAAAGTTTTTTATACTAAATGTTTCTTTCCAACCGATCGTTCTTATGGCAGCTATATGATATAGATATCCGATCCGGCCGGTTCCGACATATGTACTGCGTGCAGCAAAAATACGGACCTGTACCAAGTTTCATCCAGATAGTAGCTAAAAGCAAGCAGAATTTTCTGCTGTGGCTTTTAGCTGGTGCGATCCCCAGCAAAAGTTGCCAGCTAAAAGCACGCGCGTTTTTCAACACTGTTTTTAGCTACCATTACGCTGCCATTTAGCAGCTGATGAGAAAAATATATGTGGCGCTCTTATTTCAGCTGCTGATCAGCTAAAAGTGATAAGTGAATTATCGAATTAGAAAAATGGAGGGAACTGGAGCAAAATCAAAAAGGCGCTTGAACAACAAAAACAAGATCGGCAGACTATGAACCACAACTGAAAGTTATTATTAATCTTTAAATTTATATAAATCTTCATTTAAGTAATTTATAAAATACATAAAATCCCCTTTTCCCCTTTCTTACCATTCAATACACAGATAATCGCTCACTTACGACAATTTTCATTGCATTTGCTTCCTCTCTTGAATTAACAAACGGCTGCAGCAACAGAGTTACCATTCAACTTCTGTGTATTTTATGTGTTGTATTGGCAACTCTGCTTTTAGCTGCCTACCAGCGAAAAATTAGACAATTTTTTTTCGCTGCTGCACAACTTTGCTGGGTACTAGGCTTTATAGTGAATTTACACTGGTTGAGCTTTCTCGGTAGTGTGAGGGGTCACGCAAAAAATCCGAAAAGTTTTCTATTGCGTTTGCCGCATCCATTGTCAGCTGATTGCATGGGTACTTTTGCTGCCAGTACGAACATGAATATAATCCAGTGATGTTTGAACAAAGTCTAAAGCCAGAATTGACTTTTTTTTTATTTATCATGTCAAAAAGGATTTGGTTAATACAAAAACTTAAATAGTTCATTGTAAATTGGCAATTACGTTGCACGGCAGCTCTCGAGATATTGGGACCGATAAGTTGACCGATTCTATAAAAACTGCTCAGACACCGACAGTATTGCATAGAGCAGTGCTGTGTAGTGTCCGCTTCAACTTCATCGCTTGACGCGGATATTCAAACCATATTATTTTATTAGATTTTTTTTGTTTTGCCTATTTATATATTGCAATCGAATAAAGTTGTTGTTGTTATTGTTATTGTTATTTTTTATCCTGTATGATACATTAGTATGTATATGACAAGGTGTGCCGAATGTAAACATTTTTTACAACGAAGTGTTATAAAAATCGCGCGATTTTTTTCAAAATAATTTTTACCTACGGCACACCTTGTCATCAACTTATGTCTCCTACAGGAGAAAAAATAACAATAACAACAACAACAAAAAGCAAAAAAAAACCCTAAATTTATAACTAAAAACTATAATAAAATAAAATGGTTTGAATACACGTGCCACGCGATGAAGTAGAAACGGACACTTTACAGCAGTGCAGAGAGCAGCTGGCACGCTGAGCAGTTTGTATGGGAATCGGCAACCTATCGGTTCCAATATCTCGAGAACCGAGCCGAAAATCAAAAAATTGTATTTAAGTTTTTCGTTTTATTTCGACGAGTTCTTCCGGAATCTATCATCAGATATTGATGCGAATCGCCCCAAGATTCGTAGAATCCCCCGCCTTTAACATTATTCTGTTAGATTCTGTTAAATCACACTCGTGCACGCCATACTGCACTGCCTCTGTTATGTAACAGACGTCATTTCTCGTCTCTGCAACTAATAAAGTTATCGCCCATCGCTATATATATCGATTGTTGAAAGTCCGCCAATTAGCTGCGTCTTGGCCAAACAAAATATTTCCTTACGAAATGCCGGTCGCAGTTTTTAAATGGGTACGCGAAGTAAGCAGCGAAGATTCGGTATGTTATTGCCAAAGTTAAGCAGCTGGCTCTGTTAACTTGTTCTATACATTGCAGGTGCATTTGGCTGGCAATCTATTGAAGCAGTATGCCGGTAAAAAATGGAAGACTCAAGCCATTGGCGAAAAGTCGGCTCATGTGATTTTGGAGTTTGAGGAGCCGCAACAAATCAATGGCATTGATATTGGCAATGAGCATTCAGCATTTGTTGAGGTATTAGTCAGCAAAACCGGTTGCCAGCCGGATGACTTTAAGGAAATACTCCCTTGCAGCGCATTTATGACACCTTTTGAAAGCCTGAACTCCAGTTATGTGAATGGCGTACGTTGCTTTTGGGGAGATGAATTGTCATCCAGCACACTGCCGGATAAATGGAAGCTAGTGAAGATTGTGTGTATGCAACCGTTTAACCAACAATGTCCAGTATGGATTGTCATTTATCAAGGTTCATGTAACAGCAGCAGGAAAACTTAAACCTTTGGTCCCCGACAAATTCAAACTTGCTCCTCGTTTGCGTCAGTTTAAACCACGCGAAGAGTCGCCCGATTCCAATCCAGACTGCAAGGCATCCTCTTCGCTTTTTCAACGTTGGAAGGCAAGTCGCAATGAACCGGCAGTTAGCACAGCAGCTGCCATACGAGATGCTGCCTCGCCAGCAGCACTACAAAGTCTAAGTGACCCCAGGTCAGCTCCCTTAAAAGTCCAAGTCTCACATGTAACCTTGTCTGCTGCTAAGACAAAGACAAAACCCTTGGATCGCAATCGAGATGCGCTTCTGTTTGGAGACGATGATCCTGAGAATGTTGATGAGCTGGAGGCTTCTTCTGCTGATGCCAGGAAACAGCGACTTAGCAAACACGTTGAAGCGGACAAAAGTAGACGTCGCTTGGAACTGGAGAAGGAGCTTGAAAAGAAAAAAGGTAAAAACAAGCGACAATCCATTGATAATCCCAAGGAGAGTCCCCAGCCAGCTTCAGTTGGACCTGTGGTCTCCAACAAATTCAAACTTGCTCCTCGTTTGCGTCAGTTCAAACCACGCGAAGAGTCGCCCGATTCCAATCCTGACTGCAAGGCATCCTCTTCGCTTTTTCAACGTTGGAAGGCAAGTCGCAATGAACCGGCAGTTAGCACAGCAGCTGCCATACGAGATGCTGCCTCGCCAGCAGCACTACAAAGTTTAAGTGACCCCAGGTCAGCTCCCTTAAAAGTCCAAGTCTCACATGTAACCTTGTCTGCTGCTAAGACAAAGACAAAACCCTTGGATCGCAATCGAGATGCGCTTCTGTTTGGCGACGATGATCCTGAGAATGTTGATGAGCTGGAGGCTTCTTCTGCTGATGCCAGGAAACAGCGACTTAGTAAACACGTTGAAGCGGACAAAAGTAGACGTCGCTTGGAACTGGAGGAGCTGGAAAAGAAAAAGGGTAAAAACAAGCGACAATCCATTGATAATCCCAAGGAGAGTCCCATGCCAGCTTCAGTTGTTCCAAAGGACAGTCCCAAACAAGCTTCAGTTGTGCCCAACGAGAGTCCGATGCCAGTTTCAATGCGCCCACAGAAACGCCTGTGCTCGTCCATAGATGACGTCAGTTCGCCAGCCAAGAAACCAAAATCAAAAGCTGAGAAAACAATTCAATATGTGCCATTTAATCAGTTGCTACGTGGCGTAGTCCTGGTCATCAGTGGAATACAGGTGGGTTTGGACATTAATTGATAAAGCTACATATTCATATACATATATTTATAATCCTCTACAGAATCCAGATCGTGCTGATTTAAGATCTAAAGCTGTTTCATTGGGCGCTCAATACGAAGCGGATTGGGAAGCTGGATGCACGCATCTTATGTAAGCAATTATCTCATTTTATTAAATATATATGTATCTTGAATCTGTTTGAATTTCTTTTGTAGCTGCGCATTTAGGAATACGCCCAAGTACAATCAAGCTAGGGGTAAGGGGAAAATTGTTACGCGCAGCTGGATCGAAAAATGTTTTACGCTTAAGAAGTATTTGCCTTGGAGACGTTATGCTCTGGACACCACGGAAATGAGTCAGCCAGAAAGTGACGAGGAGCTGTGTGATTTATCATTGAAGCCCACAGTTGATGATGATAATGATAAGAGTGTAGAGGTGAAAGAGAACAACAAAGCACATAAAGTAAATTCATCTGATCCGGATACCGAAGATATACTGGAACGTGTTGCTCAAAGTAAGTTTCAATAAAGCATTTTCCAGCCTTTGATTAATTTGTACTTTTACTATTTAACAGAAAACAAATTAAAGAAAACTAGTGACGAGAAACAGAACAATATTGAAAACAAAGTCTACGCTTCAAACCAAAAAAAAGTTTCCAAATCTCAGGATGTTTATGAAGTAAGCACAGATGAAGAGGATTATCTGCTGGCAATGCAAAAAAAGTAAATTATCTATAAATAATATGAAGTAATGTAAGTTGTATCATATACATAAAATGTCAATATGTATATGTATAGTTTTTGAGAAAATAAATATTTTTTTGGTTGTTAACACGACGTTCAGATTTTAGTGGCAAGAATCAAATAACTCTATTCAAAATGTATAAAATGAAGACTTTACATAGATTGCTTAATATACGTACAAGTTATCGCCCAGCTCTAAAAGCATTTCTTATTAGAATTATAAACAACTTTGCAATCATCATATAAGCTAATGCGCAGCTGCAGTTACCATATTAAACCCTACCAGATCACTTAACGTAAAGTAAACAAAGCGTAATTGAAATCCAATATCAAAGCCCAATCAGATTCGTTCATGTAAACAGGAAATCTTCTGCGCAACTCCTAACGTAAACATAATTATTTCACAATACAGTTTCTCATTGCATCAGCCGCTCTCTCGAGCTTTCAAGTTCTCAAAAGAAGCTTTAACATAAATCGCTGACTTGCAGCATAAGATCAAAGCTCTCAAAAGAAGCTTTGGGATAAACCTAGCTGACTTGCAGCATAAGTTCAATATTGTATTTTAGTTCTAAATTTGGTATCAATAAAGTCGGAGGCTTTTAGCATCCACAAAACAAAATAATTTTTTTCCAATTCGTGTTCTCGAATCGGTTAATTGGCGCCCAACGTGGGGCCCGCGT
This sequence comes from Drosophila testacea, assembly GCA_035043265.1. Classification (NCBI taxonomy): domain Eukaryota; kingdom Metazoa; phylum Arthropoda; class Insecta; order Diptera; family Drosophilidae; genus Drosophila; species Drosophila testacea. The sequence continues at coordinate 80,311 of JAWNND010000154.1, forward strand.
TTAATAAACACATTAAAAGGATAGTTAAACCAAATCCTTAGTGATTCGCGGGTAAAAAAAATCCGACTATATCAACAGAGACGAATATTCGAAAAAGTCTCAGAACTCAAAAATAATATTGTAGTTTCTTAAAAACTGAAACACGATTTACAAAACAAAAAGTTCTACAAAGTTTCTAAATAATAGAACCAAAGTATATAAAAAGTTCTAAAAAGGAAACGTGAACATTTATAAATCAAAATCAACAAATCCCCACTAATTTTTTCTAAGAAGGAAGGAAGAAATTATTTGAAGCTTAAATCAGCAAACTTATATAAAAACAATTTATAATCAGGAAGAAGGAAGGAAGACCCAGACGTAGTCAGGATTCAGGATAAAGTGAGCCATCGAACCAACAATACTTGCTTGTACTTTTTTTATATATATAATAAATATTACATATACATATTAAGTGATAAGAAACAATAATTGAATTGTTAAAATTATTGTCTTAACCATAAATAATTCACACTGGATGATTTAATTGAAAATTTCCAAAAATTAAAAATGCCAGGCGGTTCAGAAAATAGTGCCGTGAGTTTTAACACAACTCTAACAGCTGACATAATAACAAGTTTGATCGCGACTCAAACTCGAGCGCTTCAACAACAAATTGCAGAATTAAAGCAACAAATCACTTCTTCAGCAAATGTTCAAGAATTTAAAGCTACTGAAATTAATGACACTGTTTCTTGTACAGAGTCATTCGATGTTATCAAGTCTATTCCAGAATTTTCAGGAAGTTATAATGCTTATGTTAGTTGGCGAGAAGCAGCATGTTGCGCTATGCGCATGTATAAAGAAGATAGTAGGAAGTACGTAGGTGCTTTAACAATTTTAAGAAATAAAATTACAGGTAGAGCAAATGATACTCTAACCAATCATGGTACAGTACTTAATTTGGAAGCTATATTGGCTAGATTAGACTTCGCTTACAGTGACAGACGTCCATTGTATATAATAGAACAAGAACTAAGTGTTCTTAGACAGGGAAATTTGTCTGTCCTCGACTATTACAACTTGGTGAATAAAAAACTCACCCTTCTCATAAACAAAACAATTATGACATACGGCGATAAAGCTAGTGTTATTACAGAAATGAATAACAAAAATAGAGACAACGCTTTGCGTATCTTTATCACCGGTTTGAACGGTTCTTTGTCCGAAATATTGTTTTCACTCAAACCCGAAAATTTGCCAAATGCTTTGGCAAAAGCACAAGAGCTTGAGGCAAATTACCAAAGAGCTCATTTCGCATATAATCATTATGCTAATTCCCAAATGCATAATAATTCTCAAAGATATAATAATAACCAACAGTATAATAATGTTCAACAGCATAATAATGCTCAGCAGAATAACAATATTAATCAAAAACAACAGCAACAAAAATTCGGAAATCCGAATCAGCAAAATAAAGGATTCAATAATAACTTACGATTTAATCAGACCCCACAAAATCAAAATTTTGCGCAGGTCAATAATAATCCTCAGCCATTACCAGAGCCTATGGATATAGATAGATCAATCCAAATGCAAAACAGACCTTCCTCATTTCAACAAAATCAAAATGTTACACAAAATAGGAAACGGGAGACTACCCCTCCTTCAGTTCAACAACCCAATAAATTGATGCGTATCAATAATATTAAAGAAGATCATTTTTTAGAGGATCAGGGGGAGAACTCCCCTTCATCCACAGATTAGATAAAAAAGAAAACAAAAACCTTAAAATTCTTATTGACACCGGTGCAACCGCTTGTTATATAAGAAAAGGTATTTACAATAACGCAGAGGAATTAGTGATTAAAAAAAGAATAAAAACCGTTAACGGATTTAGTATCATAACACATTTTCACAACATAAACATATTTGGCAAACGCCACAGGTTTTATGAAATTGATAATTTAGACGCAGATTTATTAGTAGGATATAATTTGTTGAAAGAAATTCAAGCCGTAATCGATCTTTCAAAAGAAATGTTACATTATAATAATAAAGCGGAAAAAATAAATTTTCTGAAACATACAGAAGAAACAGTCGGCAATTTACAAAGTTTAGATGAAGCTTATAATGTCGTCTCATATTTAAAATACCAAAGCGGAAAGGATAAATCACTCTCCTTGCTCCATGTGTCAGATACAGAATCATCGTCGTTAAGTGACGCTGATAACCAAAAAATTAATAACAATAATAATCTTAAGAAGAAAAAGAATATAAAGAAAAAAGTCAAAAAGAGCAGACGCCGAAAGGTGTCGGTATCCTCTACGACAAGCGATTCTTTATGTATTGTAAATTATTTTAATAATGAAGAAAATGATTTAAAAATTCTTGAGCAACAAGTTGTTCAAGAAATACAAACAAAGCATTCCCAGATCCAAACATCTCTTCCTTTTAGAACAGACATAAGAGGAGAGATAAGAACATTAAATGAGAATGCTATTTACAGTAAACAATATCCTTATCCTCATTCGGTTAACAATTTTGTTAATCAGGAAGTAAATAGGATGTTAAATGAAGAAATAATAAGACCCAGTAGAAGTCCTTATAATGCCCCAGTATGGGTAGTAGGAAAAAAGGGTTTTAACGAAGACGGTACTCAAAAAAATCGGTTAGTGATCGATTTCAAGAAATTAAATGATAATACTATTCCCGATAGATATCCAATGCCGGATCCCACGGTAATATTATCTAACTTAGGCAATTCTAAGTTTTTCTCAACAATTGATTTGGAATCTGGTTTTCATCAAATTCTAATGAAAGAAGAAGATATAGAGAAAACAGCGTTTTCAATTAACAATGGAAAATACGAATTCCTTCGCTTGCCATTTGGGCTCGCGAACGCACCAAGAATATTCCAAAGAGCAATGGATAATATCTTGCGCGAAAAAATTGGAAAAACATGTCATATTTATATGGATGATATTATAGTTTTTTCAGAAAGTTCTGAACAACATTTTGATGATTTACAGGAAATCATTGAAATTTTATTCAACGCAAATATGAAAATTTCTTTGGAAAAATCAAAATTTTTTAGAAGGGAAGTTGAATTCTTGGGCTATATAGTTTCACACAGAATTATTAAAACTGACCCTCAAAAAATTCAAACAATATTGAATTATCCTCTCCCAACTAACTTAAGGGAATTAAGAGGTTTTCTTGGTCTAACCGGTTACTACAGGAAGTTTGTTAATAATTATGCAGCTATAGCAAAGCCACTTACTCAATGTCTACAGGGACACAATGGTATGGTTTCCAAACATATGTCTAAAAAAACAGAAATAATATTAGACGAAAATGCTATTGCAGCTTTTGAAAATCTTAAAAAACATTTAATTGAAAAAATTGAGTTAACTCAACCCGACTATTCGAAAAAATTTGTACTTACTACAGACGCTTCAGACTTTGCCATAGGCGCTGTTCTTTCTCAAGAAAAAAAACCGATCACTTTTGTTTCAAAAACATTAAACAAAACGGAACGAAATTATGCCACAAATGAAAGAGAGTTATATGCTATTGTATGGGCATTAAAAAATCTTAGAAATTATTTATATGGCGTAACAGATTTAGAAATTCAAACAGACCATCAACCACTTTCTTTCTCGGTTTCTGTACGAAACCCTAATTCAAAAATGAAAAGATGGCACGCTTTCATAGAAGAATTCTCTCCCAAAATAATTTATAAGCCAGGATCAACAAATGTTGTTGCTGACGCTTTATCAAGGGTAGAAATTCATCACATTTCCAATGATATTAATCAAATGTCCGATGAAGATCTTTCATCCGACAACGAAACTATCCATTCTGCTGATAGCAATTACACAAATTTAATAGAAGAAACCACCAAACCATTGAATCAGTTTAAACAACAACTTCTAATTTTAAAAAACAGATTTACAATCCACGAAAAATTGGAAGTATTCAACAAAACTAGACATATCATTGAGTATGACACAGTAGAAAACTTAATTAACATACTTAAAGAATTTCTTCAACCTAATCTCACTACAGGAATACATTGTTCATTTGAAGATCTTTACGAAATACAAAACACTTTAAAAAATACTTTTACTAATAAATTCCTTTTTACGAAAAAATTTGTCCAAGATATCATTAACAAAAACGACCAAGAAATTATAATCGAAGAAACACACGCGCGTGCGCACAGGGGTTTCGATGAAAATCTTAAACAGATTCTTAAATATTATTATTGGCCAACGTTATATAAAAATCTTAAGCAGCATGTTCGAAATTGCGAAATATGTAATAAAAACAAGTATAACAGACATCCGAAACAAATTCCTATTTCCGAAGCACCAATTCCAGAGAGAGAGGGTGAACAACTTCATATTGACATTTTTTACGCGGAAAAATTAACTTTTTTAACTTGCATAGACGCATATTCTAAATACTTAGTGATAAAAGAAATCACAAATAAATCAGACATGGCAAATAAAATATTAGAATTAATCCAAATGTTTCCTTTTGCTACATCCATCATGATGGACAATGAACCCAGCTTTTCATCAGCACAATTTAAATCTACAATGTCTCGTTCGGGTATAACTATTTATTATGCAGATCCCAGACACAGCCTTACAAATGGCCAGGTCGAAAGAGCCCATTCAACACTAATCGAAATTTCCCGTTGTATTCAAGAAGAATTCAATATAATGGACTATTCTGAAACTATTTATCGCGCAGTTAAAGAGTATAATGACACTATCCAATCAACAACAAACCAAAAACCATGTGAAATTTTGTTCAATAAAATAGAACACACAAATATGTCACAAAAACTAAAATCAGCACAGACCAAAATGTTAGAGTATCATAACGAAAAAAGACAACCAAAAAATTATCAAGTAGGAGACATCATTTACGAAAAGAAATTCGGCGAACGAAATAAACTTCGGCCAAGGTATAAAAAACAAGTAGTTAAAGAAGATTTAGGTAATAAGGTTATAATAAATAACAGAAACAGAATAATTCACAAAGATAATATTAAATTTTAATACATATTTTTTTATTCCTTATATACTTTTTTTAGCATGTATATTTTGTACGTTTTGTTCGGCTTGTTGCCACTAATCGCTTCCGATATCATTAACTATTCCAACGATGACTACGTGTTATTGGAGGATACAGACAACTTTCTACTCTATGAAACATTCGGGGAAGTCTTCCATGTTACAAATTTAAGTTTTTACAAGGAAATTTTTGAACAAGAGTTAAGTTTTTTTAAAGAAAGAAACAGTACAATAGACTGGGAAATCACAATGGAATTAAATTTAATAAAAAACCTTTTGTCAGAGCTCATGCCTCATAACAGGTTAAAACGCAGTATTAACGAATTAGGCACCATTTTTAAATGGATCACAGGAACTCCAGATCACGATGACATGATAACAACGCAAACTAAAATTAACGAATTAATACAAAACAATAATAAGCAAAACCAAATTAATTCTGCAATTTTTAAGGAAGTCACAAAAATTACTAACTTACTGAAAGATCTTAAGTTTAACCAGGAAATACTACTAAAAAAATATCGACTCAAACTACTTTCACTCGATTTACAAAATTTAATAGACACTATTACATTTTCAAAAGCTAACATTTTAAATCCAAAAATTCTTAATAAACAAGACATGGTAAACATATTTAACCACGAAACATTTAATATCACTTTAATCGATTTATTAGATGTTTCCTCTTTTTCAATTATATCATTCCAAGGTTTAGTTATAGTTTTTATAAAATACCCAACCATAAATTATAAGTGTAAATTATATCATGCCAAAGCAATAGCTCAAGCAGACGGAAAATTAATTGTAAACGATAAAATCACTAAATGTAATAATACCTTTTACCTAATCAAAAATTTCAAAAAAGAAATCTATAATAGTTTTGCACAAATTGTTTTTGATACAAATTGTTTTACAAATCTCCTTAACAAACAGTTTACAAGCTGTATAAAAATATCTGAAAAAAATAAACCAATAGAAATCATAACTGATGGTGCTATTTTAATAGCAGGCACAAATTGTATTAACGAAACTTGGCTTACAGGCACTTATCTTGTTACCTTCAAAACCATAGTTATTATTAATAACATCACCTACACAAATGAAAAAGAAAAAATCATAAATTATGTAAAACACAACAAGTTTACAAATTATTTAATATCCGAATATCAACCTACAAATAACACTGAATTACAATTAGAAAACACTAATATTTTATCCAAAATTGTTGTTAAACTAGAAAGTAATCATTCAAAAATCACATTTATATTATTTTTAATCATTTTTATCTTTATTATGATAAAGCTTTTTAAATGTTATCTCGCAGTAAACCCAAACCCCATTAATTTGCTAGAATCAACATTTTCAAGTAAACAAAATGACCAAAACATACAATCCGCGGAATTAGAGCTCAATTTATTAAACAAATTAAATGGTCAAATTGAATCTTTATTAAAAAACCATTAAGAATCGGGGACGCTTCATTTTAAGAAAGGGGGGAGTTATCGCCCAGCTCTAAAAGCATTTCTTATTAGAATTATAAACAACTTTGCAATCATCATATAAGCTAATGCGCAGCTGCAGTTACCATATTAAACCCTACCAGATCACTTAACGTAAAGTAAACAAAGCGTAATTGAAATCCAATATCAAAGCCCAATCAGATTCGTTCATGTAAACAGGAAATCTTCTGCGCAACTCCTAACGTAAACATAATTATTTCACAATACAGTTTCTCATTGCATCAGCCGCTCTCTCGAGCTTTCAAGTTCTCAAAAGAAGCTTTAACATAAATCGCTGACTTGCAGCATAAGATCAAAGCTCTCAAAAGAAGCTTTGGGATAAACCTAGCTGACTTGCAGCATAAGTTCAATATTGTATTTTAGTTCTAAATTTGGTATCAATAAAGTCGGAGGCTTTTAGCATCCACAAAACAAAATAATTTTTTTCCAATTCGTGTTCTCGAATCGGTTAATTTACATGTGTATTACATTCTATTCGTGTTGGAATATTTAATTGGAATCCAATATGATTTGCTCATTAGACCTATTCTACATACATGTGGCTTACATTCTACTTTGTGTTGACATAACTTATTGGAATTGGAGACGTTGCATTTGTGTTTCGGTTGTGAAACCGGATGCTTAGTATTTTAAAAGAGGTTTATAACTCTTGTTGAGAAATCGTTTACTTAACATTTAAAGAGTTCAATAACTCCTGTATTTTCTGGCCAATCTGCGGTTTGTTCTGGGAATAGAGTGGATTTATACATAACTTCTCCCCACTTGAGAAAAGAGTTCTCCTGAATTCAATTATTGTCACGCTGGATTTTATTTTTTTGTGTTTTACCATAATCAAGATTATTAATATAATTATTAGCATAATTACAACGCATTAAATGACAAGGTTACATGTATCTTTGTGTGTTTTCAAGTTTTTTATGCTCATCCAGTTAATTTTGTTAGTTTCTAATATGTTCTCGAAAGTGATTTGTTTTGTAAAATTTTGCACTTGTCTCTTTTTTTCGTATAAAGTTTTTTCGTTTTCTATTTCGAAAGTGTTGGTAAAATAATTATTATCTATACCAATTGTACAGTTTTCGAAATGTATTAAAGTATTATTTGTAATTTGTATTACTTTGTTTTTACAGTTTTGATATAATGTTTCGTTATTTGCATTATTGATTACTATGGTTTCCTCGTCTAGTTTTATTATTTCTATTTCTGCTTGTTATACCCTTGCAGAGGGTATTATAATTTTGTCACGAAATGTGTAACGCATTGAAGGAAGCCTCACAGACCCCATAAAGTATATATATTCTTGATCAGGGCGACGAGCTGAGTCGATATAGCCATCTCCGTCTGTCCGTCTGTCTGTCTGTTTCTATGCAAACTAGTCTCTCAGTTTTGAAGCTATCTTAATGAAACTTGGTACAGGTCCGTCTTTTTGCTGCACGCAGCATATGTCGGAACCGGCCGGATCGGATAATTATATCATATAGCTGCCATAGGAACGATCGGTTGGAAACAAACATTAAGTACGAAAAACTTTTTTGTTTCTCAAGATATCTCAACCAAATATGCACATTGTGTGTTTGATTAAGTTTCTAACAGGCTGACCAAATTTGGTGTAAATCGGACTACTATATCATATAGCTGCCATAGGAACGATCGGCTCGAAAACAACGTTTAGTACGAAAATTTTTTTTTGTTTCTCAAAATATCTCAACCAAATATACACATTGTATGGTTGATTAAGTTTTAAACAGGCTGACCAAATTTGGTGTAAATCGGACTACTATGTCATATAGCTGCCATAGGAACGATCGGTTCGAAAACAACCTTTAGTATGAAAAACTTTTTTGTTTCTTTAAATATCTCAACCAAATATACACATTGTGTGTTTGGTTAAGTTTAAAACAGGCTTACCAAATTTTGTGTAAATCGGACTACTATATCATAGAGCTGCCATAGGGACAATCGGTTCGAAATCAAGATTTAACAAATTTTGTGAAAAATCTGACGGCTTACACAGGGCACTGCAAGGGTATCAAAACTTTGGCTCGTCAAAGTTAGCTTGCGCTATATTTTTTATTTTTATTGATCACTATATGCCCGCTTACGTCACTTTCATTGCTGCTTTTGGATACATTGCTGTCGTCGTTCCATTTGTCTGCTTTCGGTTTCTGTTTGCCCTTTGCATCCTGCTCGTGTTCAATAGACACAAAACTGCGAGGTTTCACCAAATCAATTTCCTTCCTTATCTTTCTCTTCCTGGTCCTTGACGTCTGGTTGTTGCCTCTTAGTTTCAGGGGTTTTTGGGAGATTACCAAACTGTTTTAGGTCTAGTCAATCCAGGCAGGTGGGGTGGCAAAGAATGCTAACGCAAGCAATCTGGTCAAGGCTCTTTTCATCGATACGCTGTTAGTAAAGAAATTGTTTATTTATGAACACCAAGTGGAACTGCTTGATACTAACCTCGAGATGGTCACCAGAGTATCGTTCGGATAAGACATGGCCTTGACACGCGTTTTATGCGCGGTTACAAGAGTGAGCTGTGTGAAGACCAAAAATTTATTAGAGAATGAATGAAAAATCAAATTGAGATACCTACGGTTTCATCATCGTTTGCATCCAGACCAATCCAAGCAACGCTGCCATTCTCTTAGCCTACCAGGCAGCTCACTTCATTTAGGGCTTTCTATTGAAATAATTATTTGAATCAATTAAATTAATAATTTGAAATACATTTTTTTAAGTGCGAGAGCCTTAAATCATTGAAATCATTGTCAGTGCCGAAAGGTTCTCAAAACATTTACAATTTCAACTTATTGCTTCTCACAAAAGGTAAATAGTTTTAATCAGGGAATGAAACCGAAACGAATTTCGGTTCCTGTTCCGGTACGTTTTGGCCTTTCGGTTCCGGTTCTCGTATCGGTCCATACCAGTAAATAAATACAAATTTCGAGAATTTAATCGAGCCAAAAATGTACTGATATTTATTCATAATCAGGGATGTTCCACAAGCTCTAGATCTTTTGCCTACAATGGCTTTTGAAAACAACTGATCTAAATGTTGATAGTAGGTTATATATGGGGATTCTGCGACACATTTTTGGCTCACCGGAAATCGCAAACCGCAATATAAGAGGGGGTTAAAAAAAAACCCCAAGATAAGTAATAGTTTGTGGTTTTAGTGGTTTGAAATTGTGTTTTTTTTTTGTGGTTTTATTGTGGGCGTAAGATGGGGCGGAAGTAGTTTTTGTGGTTGGTGTGAGTGGGAGATAGGGTGTAAGTAGTGTTTTTTGTGTGTGTGTGTGTGTTTTTTTTTTTTTTTTTTGTTTGATGAGGAAAGTTTATTAGGTAAATAAATATATGAAGTATGTAACAAAAGAAAATATAAGAAATAGTGAAAGGAGAAGAGGACAGTAGAGATAGAGGAGATCCACTCCCGCGGGACCGCCGCTAAGCACTACTTCGCGGGGCGGATGACGCTCAGCAGTGTGAGAAATGCCTAGACTTCTAGTTCACGTCGGGATCTCTCGCGTCGTCGCTGCTCCTTCATGATAGTCGCTGCCATGCTGGACAAGGCAGCCCACAACTGCTCGCTGGCCAACAAGTTGGCGACGAAGTTATCGGGGGTTAGCGTTGCATTGGGCGCAATAGCTTGCTCCCGCTCCTGCCTGTAGAGAGGGCAGCGAAAGGCTACGTGCTCTGCGTCTTCGATGACTCCCATTCCACAGTGGTCACAGAATGGGTTTCGCTCATGCTTGAAGCGGTGCAGATAGGCCTTGAAGCACCCATGTCCAGTCAGAATCTGGGCTAGATAGTAGTCTACCTGCCCGTGACGACGTTGTAGCCATGGCTTAATCTCCGGGATAAGTCGGTGGGTCCATCTGCCGCTGGTCGCTAGTTCCCATCTCCGCTGCCATCTTTGCACACTTTCTGTTCTCATTGTTGCTCTGTCTTGCCTAGTACCGCCTTGTCGTTCAGCTGCGAGCAGATTAAGGGGGATCATGCCAGCAATAACCAGAACAGCGTCTTCCGACACAGTACGGAAGCAGGTGGCTACTCTTAGAGCACAGCGTCTATAGGTGGAGTTACAGCCCCGACTGTAGGAGGGGACGTCCATTGCTGAGGCCCATATTGGGCACCCGTACATGACTATTGAAGTCACCACACTAGCGATTAAACTTCTGCTCCTTTGTTTTGGTCCGTTGGTGTTTGCCATTATTCTGGATATTGCTGTCGTCGCTTTGGTAGCCTTGTTGTTGACGTACTCCAGGTGATGCTTGAACGTAAGCCTGTGATCGATCATGACCCCAAGGTACTTAATGGCCGGCTTGGTCACTATCGCTGTTGAGCCAACTCTTATGACGGCGGTCTCAACGATCTTCCTGCTGCTTATCAGGACTGCTTCCGACTTATGCTCCGCCAGTTTAAGTCCATTTTGAGACAACCAATTCATTACATGGTCAACGGCTGTGCTGCAGTTTCCAGAGACCTGTTCCAGATTTTTTCCCACCGTGACCAATGCAATGTCATCAGCGAACCCGATGATCGTGTTGCCTACAGGGAGGTTGAGTCGCAGTACTCCGTCATACATCGTGTTCCACAGTAGGGGTCCTAGGACAGAGCCCTGGGGGACTCCTCCAGTGACCATGTGGCGTCTTTGACCCTCATCCGTGTCGTACAACAATATTCTGTTGCTGAAATAGCTGGTGATTAGCTGTATAAGATATCCTGGGATATTTTTGGAGTTTAAAGCAGCAATGATGTGTGTCCAGCTTGCGGAGTTAAATGCGTTTTTTACATCCAAAGTGCAAATAAGGCAGTATTGCTTGGTGCCTCCAGCCCACCTCGTTCCTTGGATAGCGCCTCGCGCAATTGCTGTCACCGCACGAATCGCATCTATGGTGCTGTGGTGTCTGCGAAAGCCATATTGTTGGTCTGAGAGCCCATTAACCTCGGCAAGCTTTGTTTCCAGACGATTGCATATTATCCTTTCGAGGATCTTGCCCAGGGTGTCCAGCATGCATAGCGGTCTGTACGAGGAGGGATCCTCCAGAGCTTTTCCTGACTTCGGGATAAGAACCAGTCTCTGAATCTTCCACCTGCTTGGGACCGTGCACTCTGTGAGGCATTGGTTATAGAGGCTTACAAATACCTCAGGATGTGCTGCAATGATAGTTTTAAGAGCGCAATTCGGGATTCCATCAGGTCCAGGGGCTTTGTCCGGTTTAACATTGGCCGAAGTTGCCAGAACCTCTTCCGAGTCGGTTAGTAAGGCCGCGTCGTTTCCCATTGGGTTGAGATGCGTTTCATCTAAAGGTGCCTGCTGGGGGAAGAGGGTGCTTACTATGTTCCTGAGTTGGTTTGGGCACCCAGGTGTTGGCTGTCTGCATAGCTTCCCCATTACCAGCTTATATGCCGAGCCGAAGGGCTGGGTGTCAGCGGTATTGCAGAGTTCCCTGAAGTACTGCGCCTTACTTCGTTTTATTGCGTCTTTAAAAGCCTTCCTCCGTCGCTTGAAGTCCTCTGCATATCGATCATAGAAGGGTGATGATCTTGCCCTCTGGCATATGCGTCTTGCCGCGTGGCACTCTCTTCGCGCTTTAGCAATGCCGTCGTTCCACCAGGGTACAGGACGACGTTTGTTGCCTCCTCTGCATACCTTCCGCATTGATGCCTCGCATGCTGTGGTTATGGTCGCTGTTATGCTGTCGGCAGATCGATTCGCGTCCTCGTTCACGCATAGTCCTTCCACCATGTCTAGTAGTATGTCTCTGTCCATGGTGTCCGCCTTATATCCAACGTGTTGGCCTGCGTACGGCCGAGGGCGTCCAATATTGCCTGTCTCGGTTATGACCGCAAAGTGGTCGCTGTGTGTGTACAGGTCTGAGACGTGCCACTTGGAGTTCCGAGCAAGCACTGGGCTCACGAACGTCAGGTCTATGGTAGACTCACGGCCAGCTTTGCTGTAAGTGCATTTTGATCCGCTGTTAAGGAGGCAAACCTGAAGTGTTGCGAAGGATTCTAGCAAAGCTTCACCTCTCCGCGTGGTTGACCTGCTACCCCACTCTGTGGCCCATGCCTTAAAATCTCCTGCTATTACAACCGGAGATTTGCTGCGGGCGTCCTGTACGATATCCTCTACGATATCTTCAAACTCCGCGATAGGCAGGCTTGGCGGGATATAGCAGCTATAAATGAAGATTCCATTACAACTTACTCGGGCAAAGCCGTGTCGGGAAAGACGTTGGGTGAGCTGGCATAGTGGTTGGCCACAGCTCCAAATCGCTGCCCCTCCGTCCGAGCTTTGGTGCCACACTCCCTCCTCTTTAGCTTTGTACGGCTCGCTGATTATAGCTACGTCTATTTGCACTTCCCGTACCGTCTGTGCCAGCAGGTCCTGTGCCGCTCTGCAGTGGTTGGTATTAAGCTGTAAAAACTTAATTGGTCCGGTTTCTGACAGCCTCGAGGTAGCGCGGGCACGATTTGCTGAGTGTGCTGTGTGCGGCGTTCTGTTCTCCCGACCTCTTACAGAGTATGCACGCAGCGGTGCTCTTGCAATCCTTTGCAGCATGTTCCTCGCCTCCACATTTAAAGCAAAGCTTTGAAGCGTCGTGTTTACTTCTGCATCTAGCAGCAATATGCCCGAAGCCTAGGCACTTGAAGCAGCGCCGTGGTTCAACTTTTGCACGTAGTCTGCACATTGACCATCCGATCCGCAGCTTCCCAAGTTTCAAAATCTGGTCAGCGATGTCCTTGGGCAGAATGAGCGTTGCCGTCTGCGTGCCTTGATAGGCTGGACGAAGCTTAGGGGCAGCCTCTGAGCTAAGGTCGCTGTCAATCGCTCTGAACACCGCCTCGAGAACGTCGTCGCTGTTCGTCCACTCGGCAATGTCTCTAATCTCCAGAGTTACTTTGTCCGCCATCGTTTTCACCTCAGCTTGATCCCCAACAAGAGCTTGGATAGCTTTTTGGAGCTTTCCTGTGGCCTCATCAGAAGGCTTTGCCAGTCGAAGAAGCACCTCGCCTGCTGCTGTGCGTCGAACTCCGGCGACTTTGTCCTTGAACTCCTGTAACGGACCATCGCTTTGAACGGCTTTGAGGACCTGTGCATATGCCTCCTTCTCCTTACACCGGATCATAACCGCATCAGGTCTACTTTTGACTTTCGGGGGCTGCTGCTTGCTACGTTTCCCGACTTTTTGCCACTTCGAATTTTCGACTTGGGTTGGGTGGTCGTCGTGGGTGGGCCGTTGATTGACGGTTGCATTAGGCGATTGTGTACTGGGGCCATCTTGGTTGTGCGCTGCAGCAGGGGGTCGGGACCCGGTGCATGGGGATGCTTTTGAGCCTTCTCCATTTCCAGATTTTGTTCGCTTTACTGGTGGCGTCGTTTGCGTACCCATGTCTTTACATTTGCAGCGTGATGTACTCCCTTCCTCACCTTGACGATCATCTGTATGGGTGTTGGATTCCAGCTCCATTTCGTCGGTGCCTGCGCTTTGTCCATCGTGTTCAAGCTCCTTCTCTGAAAGCCTGGAGCTGATTTCAGTGTGTAGTGCCTTCATTTTCGCAAACAGCTCTCGATTGGCCTTATTGATGTGCCGCGCTGCCTTTGGTTTGAACGCTTGGATTACCTCTTCAATGAGGCTGCCAAGCTCCTCCGAGACTGCCGCTAAGCTCCTTTGAGTTCTCTTTTTCTTAGGTATGGTATCCTGGCCATGCTCTGGACTTCCATCTTCTCTGCTCCTTTTTGGCGTGTCGGTATCAGCTACAGCGCTAAAGTGGAACACTGTTTCATTCACCGCTGGCGGTGCCGATGCCGGGCCTCCGCCTGGTGGCGTTCGGGTCATCCTTGGGTACAAAGATTGCCTGGACAGGAGCTCCGCCTCAGCCCGCTCAACATCATCCGAATCTCTGCATCCTCCGTTGATGGCACCAGTGGTGTCAACTGCTAAGGAGGCCTGATGCTTCGCCCCCAGAGCAGCACCTGCACGACTTGCCAGTTTACTGGTGTGATCAGTGGACGACAGTGAGGGGCCAAAGATTTCCCTTTGACTTTTTGTTGGAGGTTATACCGCCTCAACCCGGTCTGCAGCTAGGTCGGGTCCTGGACCTTAGATACCCTCAGGTGTCCGACTGATCACTGATCACTTGTGTACTTCCTTTCCGTTGGATATTAATATTATTATAATTATTATAATTATTATTATTATTATTATTATTATTATTATTATTATTATTATTATTATTATTATTATTATTATTATTATTATTATTATTATTATTATTATTATTATTATTATTATTATTATTATTATTATTATTATTATTATTATTATTATTATTATTATTATTATTATTATTATTATTATTATTATTATTATTATTATTATTATTATTATTATTATTATTATTATTATTATTATTATTATTATTATTATTATTATTATTATTATTATTATTATTATTATTATTATTATTATTATTATTATTATTATTATTATTATTATTATTATTATTATTATTATTATTATTATTATTATTATTATTATTATTATTATTATTATTATTATTATTATTATTATTATTATTATTATTATTATTATTATTATTATTATTATTATTATTATTATTATTATTATTATTATTATTATTATTATTATTATTATTATTATTATTATTATTATTATTATTATTATTATTATTATTATTATTATTATTATTATTATTATTATTATTATTATTATTATTATTATTATTATTATTATTATTATTATTATTATTATTATTATTATTATTATTATTATTTATTATTATATTATATTGTATAAAAATACCAAGGAAGAGGTGAGGGCAATAGATTTGTATTGATATAAATATATGTGTGTATAAATATCAGGTAATTGGTAACTGTATATGTTTTCCAATATTAAAATAATTTTAAAAGGGCGATTGCAGTTATGTTTTAAAATTAAATTTAAATTTGAACAGTAACGAGTAACGAGTCCTTACTAAAGACGTTATTACCCGCGAAGCGTTATCTAGCACCGATCAGCAACCCTGCGCCAGCTGATTTCGTTGCTACGTCTTCCAACACTAGTCGAGTGACAAGTGAAAAGTTTGTCGCAGAAAAGGTGCAAAAGCGCAAAAGAGGTGAAGAAAAACGTGAAAGGCGGGAAAATGTAGAAAAACATACCCCCTCTCTCACCCACCAACTCCCAGCAGCCCTTGGCCAAATGCACAGCCTCCAGCAGCGATCCAGCGCAACAGAAGGTGACCAGCCAGTCACTTGGCTTCGGTAAGCTGTGCACAGTCAACAGAACTCGCACTGATCACTTTAACTTTGCTTTTAGACAAAATAACTTGCGGAAAAACGGAGTGACACCAAAACACGTCCAGCAGTTTCAAATGCACTATGTGTGTGTGTGTGTGTGTGTGTGTGTGTGTGTTTTTTTTTTTTTTTAATTCTTTATTAACAACAACAAAGAGCTAAGAAACATAAGAAATTCCCCTGCCCCAGGGACGATGGAACCCCTTACGCTGACCCCCTCCTTAGACGCTCACACCTACGGAGCTCCTTCATGGTAGCGGCCGCAAAATTATTGAAAGCCGTCCAAAATATAGCGTCTCCGAGCATCGTGTCAACCAGGCTGCATGGTGTGAGAACACGACCAGCAGATTGCCACAGATCGGTTCTCAACTGATCGAACCGTCCACACACAAAAATGATGTGTTCAGCATCTTCCGTCCCGTTTCCGCACCACCTACAGAGTGGAGATGTTTCGTGCCCGAATCTGTGCAGATATTGCGCAAAGCAGCCGTGACCACTAAGCAGCTGCGTAGTGTAGAAATTGACTGCACCATGCTTCCTGTATAGCCAGCGTCCAATATCAGGAATCAGGCGGAATGTCCACCGACCCTTTTCTGAGATTTCCCAGCGGCCTTGCCATTCTCGAACGCTCGCATCTCTCGCCATTTTGCGCGCATCCTTCCTGTCAGCGCCAGCCCGGATGGAATCTGCCACGGACTTCTCCTCAGCCACCAGGAGGTCTATTGGGATTATCCCTGCGATGACTAATGCTGCATCGTCCGAGATGGTACGGAAACCACAGCATGTTCTCAGCGCACAGAGACGATGAACGGACTTGACACCCCTGGCATAGCTAGCGATCCTAATACCGTCTGCCCAGATTTGTGCAGCGTATGTTATTACTGAGCGGACGACGCTAGTCAGCAATAACCTTCTCTCCTGTTTTGGTCCGCGGGTGTTTAACATAATGCGAAACAAGGCACGACTAGTGTTCGCAGCTTTCTCCTGCACATATGAAAGGTGCTCCCGAAAGCACAGTCTGGTGTCTATCATAACACCAAGATAACGAATGGCGCGCTTTGATGATATGACCTGTGCTCCGACTTGAATGTGTGCGATCTCCACAGCAGCCCTCGTACTAACCAGTACTGCCTCTGTTTTATGGGCAGCTAGTTCTAGTCCAACGGTCATGAGCCAATTTGAAATTTGCTGTACAGCCATATTGCAGGTATTTTCCACCGCATTTAGGTGTTTGCCTACCACTGTGAGTGCCACATCATCAGCGTAGCACGTAAGCTGACAGCCGGACGGTAGCGCCAACCTCATAACTCCATCATAAACGATATTCCAGAGCAGGGGACCCATGACCGATCCCTGTGGAACACCTGCTGACACGTGGTAAGAGCGGGTGCCGGACGCCGTGTCGTATCTTAGCAGCCTACCTGTAAAGTAGCTTCTAATGATCATTTGGAGGTATAAGGGGATACCCAGCCGACGCAATGAGTTAATTATACAATCCCATCTGACCGAATTGAAGGCGTTTTTAATGTCGAGAGTGACAATCAGGCAGTATTCCTTTTTGCCACCCTTCCATCGGGTTCCTTCTGCTGCTGCCGCCGCAATCCTGATCACCTTGTCTATCGCATCCACCGTTGACATGCCTTTTCTAAAACCGTATTGGTTAGGTGATAGGCCACCAGACTCGTCGATCGCTGTTTCCAGCCGTGTGCTTATTATGTGTTCCAGCACCTTTCCCAACGCATCGATAAGACAAATCGGCCGGTACGAGGAGGGATCTTCAAGTGGCTTACCAGGCTTTGGGATCAGCGCAAGATGCTGAATTTTCCATTGCTTTGGAAAAATTCCTTCTCGGAGGCATTGCGTATACGTTCTCGCAAAGGCACTTGGGTTGCAGGATATCGCAAGTTTGATGGCTCGGTTTGGAATGCCGTCTGGGCCGGGAGCCTTGTTGGTGCTCATCTGCCGGGCAATACAGAGCAGCTCTTCCGCCGATACTGGCTGAACCACAAATGGGGCTCGTGGCGCATCGTCAATCGGCAAAGTGTAGGGACCAGAGGGGAATAAGGCCTCTACAATTGCTTTCCGTTGCTCTGGGTCAGAAGGCGCCTCCACTCTGTTGGCATGTATGCGTTTTACAACCGTTTTGTATGCTCTTCCCCACGGGTCATGGTCGGCTGAATCGCATAGTTGCAGGAAGCATTCCCGTTTGCTGAACTGTATCGATTTTTTCAGTTTCCTCCTAGCTGCACTGTATAAAGCATGTAGCTCTGGCCAATTTACAGCATTTCTTTTCCGGGCCCGCTGGTATCTCCTCCTGGCAGAAAGACAGATGTTTCTAGCAGCTGCGATCTCATTGGTCCACCAATAAGTCGGCGACTGGGTGCCCCTGAAAGGCTTCTTACGGTTCATACTGGCTTCACAGGCACGCAAGATGTGGCTTGACAGCTGGGTTGCTCTTTGTTGCGCTGAACCTGAAGTTTCTAAGCTGTTCATGTTGTTTACGAAACTTGGCACCATTAGAGATTCTACTTTATAAGAAACTCTTCTTGCAGGCGGGTTTCTAGGTGGACGGCTTCTGTCAGCTATTGAAAACACCAAAGCCTCATGATCACTGGCAGTGTAGTGATTGCCCAGACTCCAGATAGCCATGGGTGAGAGTGAGCTCGTGACGAACGTTAAGTCAATGACCGATCCCGCTCCTCCTCGGTTAAATGTATTCGCCGTGCCCTGGTTTAGAAGAACCACGTCCAAAGTTGCAAAAGCTTCAAGAAGCGCATGGCCTTTCGCGATGGCGTCCGAGCTGCTGGTTTTGGAGGTGTCGCTCCCCCATTCCTGCGCCCAGGCATTGAAGTCGCCTGCTATCACCGTCGGTTTGTGGTCTCTGGCGTCATCTACAAGCTCATCCATAGCAGCAGCAAAACTCTGACGGCTCAGGCTTGGTGGAAAATAACAGCTATAGACCCAAAAATTCGCCAGCTTAGCTCTAACAAAATGCTGAAATGCACCGCAGGATGTTGGCCGTAGAGTGGGGTTGCCGCAGGACCATATCGCAGCTTTTCTCGACATGCTTTGAACCCAGCAGCCATCCTCTGGAGATCTATAGGGCTCGCTTACGATCGCAACGTCGCACAGTGGCCCCAATGAGTCATCTAGCGGAATAAAAGTCGAACTAAAATTTGTTGAATATTTAGTTAAATTTTGTTTTATTTAATTGGTAACACTCAATAAAGCTCACAAAAGCTTTTTAAAAGCTTTCAAAGGCAGCTCTGATCAATTGTGAGCTTTCAAAGTCATCATATGTTTTCCACGAGCGACCGCAAATTTTGTGGGTTAATCTTGCGCCGTCTTCAATTTTTGGAAAAATACACAAATTTACGATTTTTTATTAAAGTAACAATTGTTTTCATTAAACTAAGGTATGTACTAAGTGTAAATAATCTGTTAGTGATTCGTCTATGTATGTGTAGCTTAATAATGTGTTGTTATTAATATGCTTTTGAATTCATGATTTTTGAACGTTTTACTGACTTCGCTGGACTGTAACTAATGTGATTCAATCGTATTCAAGCTAATGTTAGTATTTGTTGAAAGTGTACGTCCCTGTGTGTCAAAATGTCCAAAATGTTAGCCAACTACGGCCAACTCTTAAATCTATTGCACTTTTTAGGTGGAATGTCAGTCCTTAGGAGACGTCTTTTTAACTTGTGGCTCAGCGAAAATGTAGCAGAAAAAAAAAGTTTGGTGCTTACCGAGTATGTTTTGGAACAAATTATAAAAAGCAAATTATCTGAAGCTGAAGATCAAAATATTAAGAAAAAAATATGTAATTTTGTAAGCCGGCTTACAACAAAATGGAAATCTTGCCATTATAACAAAAAATTTTTTGAGAAGAAAAATCAGAAATGGCTTGATATGCCTCTGGTTTTTCATAATGTGACGTCAACAACCAATAGTGGCAGACCAAGGAAAAATTTTGGTGATCTGTGCCCGAAAGCGCAAGTCAAACAAGTATCGAACTTAGTTGAGGAATCCACTTGTGAACAGTTGTTGGTGGCAACCAGTAGCAGCTTGTACAAGTCTGGATTGCGCACTGCTTCAAAAATAGTTTTTTCATTAAATAATGATGAGAGTTCTGGTCAGAACATAAAACAGTCATTGGAGACATCAAGGAATTTACCTATTCCTTTTACTCCTGAAGAAGCGCTTGCACTCTATATAGATACGGGCCTCACAAAGCATACATATAAGCTAACCAGATGTGCTGCAAAAGAAAGGAACGCAAATATCTATCCAAGCTACCAAAAGCTGCATTCAGCAAAGATTTTATGCTATCCAGAAAATCTTAAATTTACGGATTGTTCAGCTGAAACAACATTGCAAAACTTGGTTCGCGGTAATGATAAGCCGGTTGTACAGGCACGGAAATCTGAAATTCAAGTGCAACTCAGAAAGGAAATGGGCTTATTGGTAGATATACCTATTGCTACCAGCGGAAACACAAACAATGGTAATACTGCGAGACGTTTCTTCAGACAACCAGAATTGGTAGCAAGAATTACCGGAGTTAGCAAAGAGCTTATATATAAGTTCAGTGTAATTCTTCGTGTACTGGCCAGTGGACATGAGATCGATACGGAGGCATTTCGCTCATATGCTATGGAAACGGCTGAAATGTTTGTTAGACTATACCCATGGTATTACATGCCCGCGTCAATTCACAAAATTTTAATTCATGGTGCAGACGTCATAAACCATGTAGCTCTGCCTATTGGATTACTGTCTGAAGAGGCTCTTGAAGCCAGAAATAAAGATTTCCGAAGAATACGGCTGAACCACTCTCGTAAGGACAAAAGAGTAAATACGATGCAAGATGTTATGAATGGGTTATTTATTTCATCGGATCCATTTATAACATCATTATCTAAGTCATCGCGGTTACCCAAAAGGCCAGACCATTTAGATGAAGATGTTATTAGGTTGCTAGCTTTTGATAAGAATTCCTTTGTTGATTCCGACACATCAGATTCTGAGTAGCCTTGAAACCACCAACTACATATGAATGTTATATGTATATATGTATATGTATATATATTTTTATTTTTTTTCCTCTTTTTTGTATTATTATATAATTTTTAATTTGATTTAAAATGTTCGTAAATATAATTTTGGAATAACTATTTAAAGTTACAAAATTTGACTATATTTTTTATATGAAAAGTATGAGATATACTTAAGGTAAGATATTCATATTTTCAGAATATGTCAAAAATACATTAATAGCAATAAATTGAAAATTTCATTAAAATATTACTTCAATTACCCGAGTTATTAATAAAATTCCGCTAGCAGAGGCACTTGGCCCACTGTGCGTCGGTTCGCATATCACGCACTGTTTGTGTGTGTGTGTGTGTGTGTTTGTTAGATAGGGTGTGAGTTGGACCA